>JAAGKR010000865.1:42921-73767 GCA_011419295.1 Clarias macrocephalus | reverse complement strand
ATATGTTTATTTGTGAACCATTCCATTGTAGATTTTGCTTTATGTTTTGGATCATTGTCTTGTTGGAAGACAAATCTCCGTCCCAGTCTCAGGTCTTTTGCAGACTCCATCAGGTTTTCTTCCAGAATGGTCCTGTATTTGGCTTCATCCATCTTCCCATCAATTTTAACCATCTTCCCTGTCCCTGCTGAAGAAAAGCAGGCCCAACCATGATGCTGCCACCACCATGTTTGACAGTGGTGATGGTGTATTTAGGGTGATGAGCTGTATTGCTTTTACGCCAAACATAACGCTTTGCATTGTTGCCAAAAAGTTCGATTTTGGTCTCATCTGACCAGAGCATCTTTTTCCACATGTTTGGTGTTTACTTTAAACGACACTTTTTATGGATATCTTTAAGAAATGGCTTTCTTCTTGCCACTCTTCCATGAAGGCCAGATTTGTGCAGTATACGACTGATTGTTGTCCTATGGACAGAGTCTCCCACCTCAGCTGTAGATCTCTGCAGTTCATCCAGAGTGATCATGGGCCTCTTGGCTGCATCTCTGATCAGTCTTCTCCTTGTATGAGCTGAAAGTTTAGAAGGACGGCCAGGTCTTGGCAGATTTGCAGTGGTCTGATACTCCTTCCATTTCAATATTATTAAATTATATATATATATATATATATATATATATATATATATTTTTTTTTTTTTTTTTTTTGACCTAGAATTTTCTCTGTTGGATTTTGGATATACCTGTAATACTTTGCTTATCGACCGGCCATCTGTCTGTCCCTGTTTACGGACAAGACACAAACTTGTCCTGATCAGTCTTCTCCTTGTATGAGCTGAAAGTTTAGAAGGACGGCCAGGTCTTGGCAGATTTGCAGTGGTCTGATACTCCTTCCATTTCAATATTATCGTTTGCACAGTGCTCCTTGGGATGTTTAGAGCTTTTTGTATCCAGATCCAGCTTTAAACTTCTCCACAACAGTATCTCGGACCTGCCTGGTGTGGTCCTTGTTCTTCATGGTGCTCTCTGCGCTTTAAACGGACCTCTGAGACTATCACAGTGCAGGTGCATTTATACAAAGACTTGATTACACACAGGTGGATTCTATCTATCATCATTAGTCATTTGGGTCAACATTGGATCATTCAGAGATCCTCACTGAACTTCTGGAGGGAATTTGCTCCACTGAAAGTAAAGGGGCCGAATAATTTTCCACGCCCAATGTTTCTGTTTTTTATTTGTTAAAAAAGTTTGAAATATCCAATAAATTTCATTCCACTTTATGATTGTGTCCCATTTGTTGTTGATTGTTGGCAAAAAATTACGGTTTTATATCTTTATGTTTGAAGCCTGAAATGTGGCAAAAGTTCACAAAGTTCAAGAAGGCCGAATACTTTCGCAAGGCACTGTATAAGAATGATAACTGAAATGCAAAACAGTAATGATCTCTCTCTCTCACACACACGCACACACACGCACACACACACACACACGCACACACACGTGTGCGCGCACAAACACACACAGAGTACATATCAAATTTTTTATATATATCATTACCCCTATCACATTATAGCATACAACAATGGCCACCATGGACTACAATTCCCAACCCTGAGGGAATTCACACTTAATCCACACCTGTTTCTAATCAGTCACATTCCATATCAACAGACTCAACTTATACTCTTTGTAAAGTATTTGCTTAGGTGCTCAAGTCTAAAATTACCATGCCTTAGTTTAGTTTTCTTGTGTTTGATATTTATTATTATTAAATTATATATATATATATATATATATATATATATATATATATATATATATATATTTTTTTTTTTTTTTTTTTGACCTAGAATTTTCTCTGTTGGATTTTGGATATACCTGTAATACTTTGCTTATCGACCGGCCATCTGTCTGTCCCTGTTTACGGACAAGACACAAAACGAATATACTTTTGTGTCTTGGATATACTGTACTGATTTTATGTAAAGCAAACACTAATCCGCATTTGCCTGATCCTCTTTCTCTTATGACAGTTTTAATTTTAATGATTTACTGTATTCACTCATCTTCTATGCCGCTTTATCCTGTATTCAGGGTCAAGGGGGGCATGGAGCCTATCCCAGGAGACTTAGGGCACATGGCAGGGTATACCCTGGACAGGGCACAGACACACACATACACTCACTACGGGCAATTTTGGGAACGCGAATTAGCCTAATCTGCATGTATTTGGGAGGAAACCGGAGTACCCGGAGGAAACCCACCAAGCACGGGGAGAACATGCAAACTCCAAGCACACAGAGACGGGATTCGTGCCTGACCGGGGATTGAACCCGGACCTTGGCGGTGCAAGGCGACAGTGCTAACCACTACACTACCGTGTCGCCGATTACTGTTTACAGCACACGGAAATAAAAAATGTAGTGTCCCAGACACGCAGTCAAATATTCCCTAAGATCAGGGTAAAAAATAATGTATAATAAAAATATATTTTTAAATTATGTTAATTTATGCACTCAATACTTGTTCATGGCTTTTTTTAGCATATTTTTATTTTTGCATTAATGCAGCACAGGATGGAGGCAATCAGCCTGTGCAGAACTTCTGCAGAATTATCTTTGGTTAATCAGCCATAACAATAAATCACCTGCCAAATATTATGTAGGTCCCTCCTGTGTCACCAAAACAACTAAAACGTAAAAACTTTTAACAGAAGATATTTTAAGTACTGTAAATTACTAGGTGGTGCATTCATTGATCAGACTTGTAATCTGATAATTCACATCTCACATATGCACAATCAGAATATAATCAGAGGAATTTGGATGCCAAGTCAACACCTTGAACTATCATGATCCTCAAACCATTCCTAAATGTTTTGCAGTTTGAAAAGGCACATTATCCTGCTGAAAGGCCCCCCTGCCATCAGGGAATACTACTGTAGGTCTGCACATTCTAATCAGTTTGTGGCTATGCAGCTTCTGTTAGCAGTGGCATTCCCTGTATCACTTTTGGTAGGTGCATACCAGAAAAACCGCAGGTAGCTGCCCTTTTGGATAAACTATAACCCAGCTTTTAGCCATCACAGTGTGGGCCTTGTTACAGTTTGTTACTTGTTACTGTGTGTGTGTGTGTGTGTGTGTGTGTGTGTGTGTGTGTGTGTGTGTGTGTGTGTGTGTGTGTGTGTTTTACCTGAGAAGCACCAGAGTCTGGAAAACAGTCCACTCTTTCTTCCCGGGAAATATTTGGACAACGGGCTACAAATTCTTCTTTAACATTTTCAGAAGAGAAAGAAGATTACTTGGTAATTGGTCAATCATTTAGTCATCAATTCAAAGAAGAAGAAGAAGTAAAAAAAAACAGCAAGATCAACAGGTTGGTAATGTCAGTCACACAATTTATTTATTTATTTATTTATTTATTTTTCCAATTTACTGTGTGCTCAAGAAGTATCATTTGTCCAATCAGATGTAGGTAAACTGTGAGAATCTCAATAGAGATAATATGCTCTATTGAGATACTCAACATACTGTATTTTAAGCCGTCACTCTAGTAAGTCCAACACACAAGAGGTATCTATGGTCTACAATGACATAACACTGTCAGTCCAGATTAAGCCAGCAATACGGACTAATATTGCTCTTGGCGGGCCCATTTCATTTGTTGTCCTTGTTGATAGGTTGGCTAGCTAGATTTTTAGGTCTTTGGTCTGTATCTGAGTATAAACACTATAGTTCTCTTTACTTAAAAGGCAGCTTGTTTATGTTCAAAACAATATTAATTTCCTCTCATGACTTAGACTGAAGTTATGTGACCATATTGTGTTATTATATTTGTGTTATTATAATGGTTTGTTATAAAAGAAAGAAAGAAAGAATGAAGAAGAAGAAGAAGAAGAAGAAGAAGAATTATCAACACCAAAAAGAAATGCAATGCTTGTTTGAAAACTCAGCTAATCGATGCATGAATAAATTGGATTATGCTTAAGAAAAATCATATTTGCCTTTGTATTGGTCTTAGTGCTAGGAATCAAAGCAAGTATGACATATTTATACGATTGGGGTGAAGCATTTGTATTCATTAATAACTAATGATAGGTTGTTCATGATATTGTTAATCATTAGAGTCTGTATGAGAATTTTCATCACTCACGATTTTCATTTTTATCTGTGGCAAGCAGGACGATGAGTACTATGGCAACAATCCCGATAATGACAAACATCACCATGAGGGTTATCTCTAACCCAGAGAACTTCTTCTTCCCCATCTGATATAATCACACACACACACACACACACACACACACACACACACACACACACACACACACCATCATCATCATCATCCAATCTGAATCATTTACACAGTAGGCATATACAAATATGAAATGTATGTCATAAATATAAAATGTATATTGGTTGATAATACTATTGTATACATCATTCAACTCATTTAAATTCATAAAATATTTTAAGTGCTACTTTGCTGATGGCCTGAGCAGCATATTGATTTGATGGAAGATATTTAACTAAGAAGTCCATCCCAACTGTTAAAGGAGAAATATTAAGGTACAAGGCGCATACATATGCAGAATTATTGTTCTGAATTCTTTATTACCTAGAAAGCACACTCCTAATAATGTTTGCATGCTGATTATACCACAATATTTCACAACTCATTACCTTTACATTCATAATGCATAGTAAACAATCACATTGTGTAGTGTGGAATGCAGTTTTCCTCCAAAATTTAGGATCTTGATTTATGCAATTAAACAGCATCATGTGAGTACATTTGTAAGACCATGACTTTATTTTTCTTTCTCAGTTTCACAACCTAAACTCTTTGGTTTTATAGAAGGTACATGTTTTTAGAAACAATAGGCACCTTGGGCACTTAAAAACATTTAATGTGGGTATTATTATTATTAGTAGTAGTAGTAGTATTAGTAGTAGTAGTATCATCATTTTATATAAAATTAAATATATATTATATTTTAATATAAAACACCCCTCACCCTAAGAGAACTTGCACATTACAAATGTAAACCAAAGTGGATAAATAAACATTAAGGTTACATTTTCATGTAAGAAAAATGTTGCTGCTTTAAGCCTGCTCATACTACACATAGTGCGAATTTTGCTGTGGGTATCAATGTTACCTCGACAAGGTCTATAACTACTTTTTTTCCCTTTTTATTAATTAGATTTAAATAATATATGCACCAAATGTTGCAGCTTTAAGGGGTTAATTACTGGCAACATTCATTTCAATTTCTTTTAACATTTACATTTTGTTTGTTTTCTAATGTTGAAAAATGTGGTATTTAATGTAAATGAGCTGATCTTTATTTTAGTTTATGTTAAAGTTGCCTCCTAGCAGGATACAGCTGCAGCCGCACAGTCTTTTGTTTTATGTGTTTTTGTTTGCTTTCTGATTAATTTTATTTATTAAACTTTTGGATGTCCTGTATTTCTTTAACTTGCAACTGTTATCACTGCTGATATGTTCTCTTTGATGTGTTTATTTCTGGTGTTTGTTTTCTTCTTGCTAATGTTTTGTTTCATGTTCATTAAATCTGCTGCCTTTATGCTGTGTATGCACCCTATAATTCATGACAATTTATATTTACACATATCCCTAACCATAATTTAATTACAACAAAAACATGAAACAAATTTTCTGCACTATCACAACTTTGAGGGAATGTCAGATCATGTAGTACATTCTGTAGTACATACAGTTCATACTGATTGCTTATATCTAAATGATAAGGCAGACAAAACTGCTACTGCTAGAAAGGTGTGCATGTATAATAAAATTGTGACTATATAATGATGAAATTTAATGTTGTTTTATTTAAGTCAACAAGCATAGTTTCCTCTATGACCACTTTGCGGCTTCCTTTCATTTTTAATGAAATTCTGGGGGACTGTAAGTCTGGGGTTATTTCAGAGAATCACCCTGCTATTGAAATATTTAGAAGGTCTGCACAGAATAATATCTGCCAACCACAAAAGTTATTTGCATAACATGAGTGCCTGAATATATGCACATGTCCCTGCATAAATATTGAAGTAATATTTTGGTCTCATGTCACTGCTGGCCGTACATATTATTTCTCAAAAATTATATATCATTATGTCTTTTTATGTAATCTACCCTGTATTTTAAAGGTCACAACACATTCATAAAAATGTCTTATGGATGATAAAAAATATATTTTTGAATGGTTTCAATGAATAGTCATTTGTGCATATAATCAAATAACAGTACAGTGTTTATACAATACATAAGCAATACCAACATGGGAAGAAGGTGAAAACTCCACACACATACCAGACAGACCAGAGTTGAGAATCAAACAAACAACCCTGGAGGTGTGAGGCAACAGTACCAACCACTAAATCACAGACACCATTTATCATACATGTCCTAAAAATCTTGATTGAACAAATAGGATTACTTGTAAATAGCTGGTTAAGATAGCTGGCTCATGCTTAGTCCTACCTTTGCTGTTTTCCCTTTGCTGTGCTTGTAAACTTGTCACAGCAATCCACATAAGAAGCTATCGGTTTCTCCTGACAGTTCCCTGTAGACTTATATAGCTCCCTTAGTGGAATTTGGTCTGATGTAATTATCTTTATTTAGTCTGTTTGTGGAGGGTGGGGGTGCTTGTGGGTTTGTCTGCGTGTGAGTGCAGAAATAATTCATTTCTGTTGCAAAATGATTACCAGGTGTTCAAAATTGCATTTTGCATGTGCTCAAATTAGTTTTGTGTAATAATAAAATTAATTTGATGATTTGAAAGATTTAAGTGTGGCAAATATGTGCAAAACTGTACAACTGAAATGTACTATTTCACGTCACTTTACTTTACTCCCCGTACTCCCTTATTTGGTTTTGGCATTTCCCAATGTTGATTGATTTGTTTTTCCGTGAATACATTTAATCTGAGTGCATAAATCCGAAGGTTGGATTTTTCTCTTTTGTCCAGGGAAGATGATTTATTTTTTTTTATACAAACAAGGGGTGCCAATAATTGTAGGGGACAATGTGAGTATGTGTGTACCATACCAGCCAAATGTTTAGACACACCTTCTTATTCAATTAATTTTTATTTATTTATTTTTAATTTTTTAATGTTTTCAACATAAAATGTGACAGAATGTTTTATATTTTTCTTTATTCACAGTAGGCACCCTTTGCTTTTATGAAATCTAATAAGTTTCATGTGGTAGTCCTGATAAATCAAAGGATAGTTTTCTACAGATCTAAGGAACATTCCTGGTGTTTCTTAGCCCTTGCTCGGCTCTTCTGCCTGTTGTTCGTCCATAGTAATGTTTTTTTTTTTTTGTTTTGTTTTTTTTTGCTGCAGTTTACCCATGAAGGGCTGACTCACACAATTTCTTCTGAACAATGGTTGTTACATTATGTCTGCTGCTTGCACTCCGAGAAGCATTTAATTTGCTGTAATTTGGTGATTTCTGAGACCATTCATCTAATATACTTATGCTCTGCAGAAAAATTTGCTTTTGGTCTTCCTTTCCTGGGACAGTCCTCATGAGAGCCATCATGGCATTTAATGGTTTTGGCGACTGCACTTGGGGATACATTGACAGTTCTTGGGATTTTCCAGATTGACTGATGTTTATTTGTAAAAGGTGTAACAGGTTTGACCCTTTTTGCATGGATGGCATCACAGACACGCGGACACAAGGCGAGGTCTTACGAGAAAAAGGGGTAGTTTTATTTGAAGTAAAGGGGAGGGAAAAGGGTTAAAGGAGGGAGGAACGAAAGAAAGGGGAGAAAAGAAGTGAAGGTGTGCACAAGTAGGTCCAGGGACAGTGCCCAGCTGGCATGCAGGCACACAGCTGGCAAAAGGTAATGGCAGGCAGAGTGGCAGATTGGAGCCTGTGGAGGAAGCGCGCCTGCACGCTCCCATGACAATGACCTCTCCCGCTGACATGAACCAAGACCGGCCCCTCTCAGCTCTCTCTGGTCGTGGCCACAGGCAGGAATATCTCCTTGGCGGCCTTTTCCTCTTCTGGGATGCAAAGGCAGGCTCTGCGCATGAGTAAAGATGGCGTAGGAGCTCAGGCAGTTCTTTCCTGCGTTGTCCTCATTGCGGACATCAAGGATGGAACATTCCGGTCTCTCCTTTAAAGTCTCTGGGGTGAGTAACATCACCCCGCTCACATGACACTCACTTACAGCTCTACCGTGTAGGGATGAACAAGCCCCAGAATGAGCCATCAAGCTATTACATTCCAGGGCCCCTTTGAGCAGACTGCATGACTCCAGTGCCTAAGCTTATCGGTTCTCTGGGACAATGCAGTTTCTCTCATATCAGGGAGTGGGAATCTTAATAAAACCTGGAAAAGGGGGGCCTGCTACACCTGGAGCTGTAAAAGTCCAGACACCTCGAACTCCAACAGTATAAATTGAAGATCTGGTAAACAAGGGAGACAGTTTTACGCCTCTGAGTGGGGAAAGCACCCTCCCTAACTTAGCTCACTGGTACTCTTGGTGACCTTCAGAAACAGGCCTTCCTCGTGAACAAAGGGACACATGGCAGAGACACTATTGCAGATCATCTTTAAAGCATGCCAATGGGGCAAACTTATATCAATGTATATTTACTCAGCATGTTTAATGTATATATGTAGGGGTAAATTTTACATACCTTAGAATATGTAACCAGCATTGATAAACCCCTTTTCTCTAGATAAAGGCATGAATGAGTGTGTGAGATATGGGATGTGTGGTATCTACCGAAAGCTTATCTAATTCAAAGAATGGTTATGTACACGAAATTTTAGCAACATGAACAGAGCATGTGTAAACTTAATTCATAAAAGGTATTAAAATTTCCAACCGGATGAGTACCACGCGATAGCCGAAAAACCTGGCCTAATGTATGTATAACAGGAGGAAACAAGTGAGGCGGGGCTAATCCTGCAACTACAGCTGATTGGATCAACCAATGGACCAACAACAAAGGGTTAAAACCCCAGGGTCCGAGTACATCGTTACATCTTCTAACGTCATCCAACGACTGAACATCAACTACAGATGTCCCACGAGATCCCGCAACTCGGCGCGCCATGCCATGAGATCCCACAAGCAACATTCAGGAGTTTAAATAAATGTGTTGCTTCACTGAACATCCACCAGATGGCGTATGGAAGGACTTTATCTAAAAGCCAGACCAAGTACAATGAAGAATTGTGTATAATTAGTTAGCCTAAAACAATATTGTTTCCAATGCTGAAGCAAACATGAATTTTATTTTGTTTTACAATAGATCTTTTATGATGAATGTGCGTATATGTGCTTGATATTATGTTAATAATGATGAAAAGAGATGCCCTAAATTATGAGGTGCCATATAGGGGTTAAATCAAACTTCACTCATGCACACAATGGCGCCGCACTGCAAGTGTCTAGACCCCCAGGGTTGTGTAGTGCGCGCACAGTCACCAAAGAGGTCTCAGACATAATTCTGGGATGCTGACTCGAGAACCCGCAAGCCTGGAGTAGCATGGACAACCAAACTATAAAATCTGACAAATGTGTGTGGATAGGACCAACCTGCCACATCACACACTTGCTGCAAGGGGACACTTCTTGCCAGAGCAATTAATGAGGCAAGGCCCCTGGTCGAATTGACCCTAATTCCTAGAGGCAAAGTCTGACCACACGCCTTGTAAGCTAGGGCAATAGAATCTCTCACCCAACGTGCAATGTTTGTCTAGTGGCGGCCCCGGCGGTGGCCCCCATGGCAAATCAAAAGATGTTCTGACTTACGCCACTGGCTAGTGCGATGGACGTAAATCTGAAGAGCACGTACTGGACACAGTAAGTGAAGTCTATCCTGCTCCGAAGCTGTAAAAGGCGGAGGACAGAAGGCTTTGAGAACAAATGGGTGCATGGTCGAGAATGGAACTTCTGGAAGATAGTTCGGGTGAGGATGGAGAGTAGCTTTGACTAGCCCAGGGACAAGTCTAGGCAGAATGGGGAGACTGACAAAGCCTGTAGATCTCCAATTCTCTTCAAAAAAGTAATGGCCATAAGAAAAACCATCTTGAGAGTCAGAAGCCTGACAGGCGCTGACTCTACTAGTCGAAAGTGGTATCAATAAGACCTTCGAGCATAATAGCTAAGTCCCACGAAAGGGACCGTCGCTCTAGTGGGCGGCATCGACTGTTTAGCTCCACGAATAAAATGGGCAACTAAAGGGTACTTTCTCACAGAAACACCATTCAGTCAGAACATGACAAGACAAAATAGCGGCTATGTACATTCTGAGAGTACTAGGGCGTAAGGCCGAGGACAACTTTTCTTGCAGAAACTCCAGCACTGAAACAATTTGGCAGTCAGCTGGGTCTACATGTTTTGCCATGCATCAACTTCAAATACACGCCATTTGAGGACACAAGTTCTTTTAGTGGAAGGAGCTCTGGCACTTAATATTGTTTCAATTACACTGGCTGGAAAACCAGCATCTCTTAATTGGTCCCCTTCAGGGGTTCCAAAGCTCGGGCTGAGGATGAAATATTGTCCCCTGCGCCTGAGACAGAAGATGCCTCCTCACTAGAATCACCCACGGTGAATGGTTGAGGAGAGATATTAGAACTGAGAACCACACTTTGCTCGGTCAACAGGGTGCTATCAATATGAGGCGCAAGCCTTGTTGACGGCCCTTTGCCAGGAATCCCGTGAGCAGAGCTACCGGGGGAAATGCATAAAGACGCAGTCTGGGCCACATATGGGCAATCGCGTCGAGACCCAGTGGAGCTGGAGGACTAATAAGGGGGACATTGTGCCTTCTCCTGTGAGGCAAAGAGGTCCAACTCTCAGATTTGACTGACTACTTCAGGGTGGGGTTTCCAATCCCCGTTTGTCAGCTTGTCTGGATAGCAAGTCTGATCCCATATTAATATGCCCCGGAGTGTAAATCGCCCTGAGGGACAGAAATTTGTCCTGTGTCCTAAGCAGAACCTGGTGCGCTAGCATTTTCCAGCGGTGCAAGCGCAGTCCGCCCCAGCGATTTATGTACGACACTACCGTAGTGTTGTCACACTAGGACATGGTAGCCTGGAGGGAGTATTTCAGGGCCAGAAATACAGCCATCATTTCGAGGCAATTGATGTGCCACGCGAGACGATGGCCTCTCCAGATCCCTTGGGCTGGACGGCCATCTAAGAGCGCGCCCCAGCCCATGAGGGAAGCGTCTGTCATTAGCAACTTACAATGACAACATGGACTTAGAGTGGGACCCAGAGTCAACAACCGTGGTCTAAATCACATAGGAAGTGTACAAAGCCCCTGGCGTGTAACCCTTATTTGCCTGGGGATTGGCCCTTTGGATGAAATCCCCCGGCGCTTAGCCACAACTGAAACGATCTCGTGTGCAGAAGGCCCAAGGGTATCACCGTGGATGCAGCTGCCATGAGATCTAAAACACTCTGAAAGTAATGAATAATCACTTTCTGGCCTAGCCTGATTTCCTTTAGGGTGTGATTTCCACATGCACAGGAGAGAGCTGTGCCCATATTGCGGTCGAATACTCTGTGACACCCGAATATGTGATACTTTGAGCTGGAAAGAGAATGCTTTTCATGGCGTTGAGTCTCAATCTTAAAAAGTCGAGATGATCTAGAACGACATCTCGATGTCAAAGTGCTAGCTACTGAGATTGAGCCAGAATAATTCAAGATACAGATGCCCTGGAGTTGTAAAGGAGCCAAGGCTTCATCCATACATTTGTAAACGTGCGGGGTGACAGGGCTAGGCCGAATTCAAAGGACCTAATGCTGGTAAGCTTCGCCCCCGAAAGCGAACCTCATTCCTGTGTTGTGGCAATATGAAAATATGAAAATATGCGTCCTTCAGGTCAATTGTCACCAACCAATCCTCTGGTTGGATTTGA
The DNA here is from genome assembly GCA_011419295.1 of Clarias macrocephalus. Taxonomy (NCBI): domain Eukaryota; kingdom Metazoa; phylum Chordata; class Actinopteri; order Siluriformes; family Clariidae; genus Clarias; species Clarias macrocephalus. The sequence continues at coordinate 61,833 of JAAGKR010000865.1, read as the reverse complement.
GAAATAGTCATATTGACTGTCAACATTTTGAGATGGCGGTTCAACCCGTGAACATCCAAAATTGGATGCTACCCACTGTCTTGGAAACCAAGAAATAGCAACTGTAGTAGCCTGACTCTTTATCTGGGAGGGGAACATGTTCTATGGCCCCTTTCCCCAGCAAAGTCTGTAATTCCTGACTCAACAGAGGTACTTGCTCTGGTTTCACAAAAGTGAATGACGCCATTGAAACACAGAGGACGATGAGCAAATTGAATCCTGTAGCCTCTCTCAACAGTGCTTTGTACCCAAGGAGACATGCCTGGCAGTAGCTTCCACGCTGCCAATTTCTTCGAAAGGGGAGTTTCGTCATTTCAGCTAGACGGGGGTGTTAGATGTTCAGCATCCTGAAACGTGGCAGGGGGCAACCGAACACACAACACCTTGCTGGAGCCCGCTGTTCCCTGAAACACCTGATGGTGCCGGGAAGGTGACTTTATTCCGTGATGGAATTTCATGCACCCCTCCCCGGGGAAACACCCCAACAGTCCTGGGCGCATACAGATCTGGCCATTAAGAACGCACGTTTCGAGAAAAGGGATCTCGCGCGCTTCTGCGGCAGCTCGTAGGAAGCTGTGAAAATGCCATTCATTACCTGTAGGGGGTAGTCGTGTTTCAATCTGAAGTACTGTGTGTCTACTGAAGCCAAACATGTGTTCTCTCTCTTAGGCGCCCATTGACAGCAAGCGACAGAGCTCATAAACGTGTCTGGCTCAAACTTTAAATACTGATATGTATTTATTCTTCATTTTCTTCTCTTCTGCAATACTCTCCTCTCCTACTTATTTGACTGCGCTTTCTCCATTCAGTATTTATTATCATTAATAGTAGTAGTGAAAACTACCCCTGATTAACAATCTCTGCAGTGGTTAAAACAGTAACCAGTAACAGTTAAAAGAACCCAGCACTTTAACATTTAACCCAGCAGTTTTTAGAGTGTAACATAAAAAAATATTCCATTTGTAAAATAGCATAGGTGAAATCATAGGTTGTGTATAGAGTGATTAAAGACAATACAACAAAGCTTATGGTAAATAAATTCTCAGACTCTTCCACTGCAGGTATTAAAAACAGTAACTGTCAATTTTAGAATCCGTAGAAGCTCAGTGGTCTGCACAAACCCTCTCACAGACGAGCCTTCCCTGAATTCGCTATTTTCACGAGGGTGGGCATCTCGGTTTATTCATACAGATGTACAGTACCTATTTACAGTATATGGAATTTTATGGGGTTGGCACTGAATGATTTACCCTGACAAAATAAGACCTTAAAAATAATTCGGCATCTATTTAGAGTCAAATTTTTTTCTAAACTTGTGCTACTACTGTTTGCTTACAATATTTGTTAATTAATTTTTTTTTTTTTTTATAAATGAGGCTCCGAGATTTTGAGCCTACTGTACGTAGTCTAATCAGAGCTCTACCACCCGTTCAAGTGTAATTCATAAATTATATTTATAATAATGAAATGAGATGCCCTAAATCGTGCTTTAAATTTAAATTAGAATTCATTTCAAACCTGCAGCTCGCAGTTTCACTTTACAAAAGGCAGCATTTTGATCAAAGGTGATAAACGCATGCGGTTTATCGATAAAAATGCAGACATAGTGCATTGATGTTGTTGATAAATAATGATTATTAGTATAATAATGATCATTAAATAAATAGCTGTCCATCTTTTTTGTGTTTATCTTTTCAGTTTATTATACACCTCTGCACCACTTATTATAATAAATAGTTTTAAATGCTAGTAAAGGTACTATAGCAAGAGAAAAAAAAAAATATTTATATATATATATACACACACACACCATATATATATGGTGTTTATGCTGTAATTTGGTCATGTTCACCCATGGGGTGATATATATATCACCCCATAGGAATGACAATGGAATATTACAGAATGTGCGAGTTGATGCCCATGCACCGATCACTAACCATTAAAATGTTGGATTTTAATTAAAATGCCACATATATAAATACATTTAAATAAATACATTAAAATGTTGGATTTTAATTAAAATGCATTTCACACACACACACACACACACACACACACACACACACACACATATATATATATATGGTGTTTATGCTGTAATTTGGTCATGTTCACCCATGGGGTGATATATATATATATATATATACACCCCATGGGTGAACATGACCAAATTACAGCATAAACACCATATATATATGTGTGTGTGTGTGTGTGTGTGTGTGTGTGTGTGTGTGTGAAATGCATTTTAATTAAAATCCAACATTTTAATGGTTAGTGATCGGTGCATGGGCATCAACTCGCACGTTCTGTAATATTCCATTGTCATTCCTATTGCCGCTGTTTTAGAGCCCTTTACTAAAGCATTCGTTAGTTATCAAGTTGATTATACAGCTAAATCTGCATTTGAAAATATTCAGTAAATTCGTGAATTACACTCAACACTCAAAGTATCAACTCCAATTATGAAGTCTGATTTAATTTACTGGGGAAAGAAAATTTAGGCAGCGACGTCCGGCTCTGTCTTGTTAATTAATCTAAAAACCCCTACAGTATTTGCCAACAGCGCACCCAGTTTGATGAATTCACACCTATCGTGGATGAAAGGTGAGAAGAGATTCAGCAGAATCTTCTGACACAGTGCTTGCTTTGAAGGACTATATTCGACAAGAATATCGAGAATAAGAATTGTATTTATAATAAGATAATTAATGAAATAATAAAAGTATATAAAATAAGGACTTTATCTAAAAGCCAGACCAAATTTCATTTGACATTCACAGCTGAAGTATAGTTAAATATGCTTATACTGTAGGTTATATTTTGAAAGTACAATTGCAAGTAAATTACTAACTGCATGTAATGTAAAATATGAATAAAACAGTATTAGACACACATTTATAATATGGTATACAATGAAAAAGCTATTTACACATGAGTGCTCAAATGTAAAGCAACGCAATTATTAATTTATTGTGTATATTTAACTTCATTCAGCCGTTTAAGTTACATGGAAAAATAATGTGCCTACCAGCCCGCTCCGAGGTGAATACATGCAGATCCCCAGTTACTGTAATCCCTCGTCTCACCTTTCATTCACAATAGGTGTGAAGTTATCAAACTGGTTTCGCTGATGGGGGAATTGGCAGAATTGAGGGGTTTAAAAAGAATTGACAAGACCGAGCAGACATCTCTGTCTAAAATGGATTTCGCCATCACAATGTACTAATGCTCAGCACGTCCTCTTTTCTTGTTTTAATCTGTAATATTGTGAAATGTGAAAATAATAAGTGAAATGTATTTCACGTATATGGTTAAATATTCCTTTTTATTTATGGACTAGTGTATTATGTTTGATCTGCATTATTGTGAGACGCGATGACTTTCTGGAATTTTTATCGATAAATCGCACGGGTTTATCAGCCTCTAGATCAAAATGCTGCCTTTTTGTAAAGTGAAAGTTGCCAGACAAATGGGAGTTCACGCACGCTGATGAACAGCTTTAATTCAGTCATAAATTTACAACCACATTACAGCTATTATTTCCAGCTATGGTCAAATAATGGATGAAATGCTGGACACAAACAGCAAAAAAAAAAAAAAAAAAAACGTTTATTATTATAAGCCCGAAGCACTTTGTGTGCATATAAGAATATTTACAAAAAATATATAGATTTTTGTTGGTTGAATGCAAATGTCACTTTGCGCCCCCTGGCAGTCATTTCATGAATGACACGAAATGTGACAGAGAGCGCGGCAGTAATAGACATTCCCCTTAACTAACTACTGTATGCCTTCCTAGCAGGACATAAAAGTTATTTATAAAGCTTCCTATTCTTACTTTCAGTAGGACTGTGCTGACTAAATGCATGACATCACTTTTTATGACACTGAACGCTGAAAAGGCTGCATGTTATAGTGGGTCTTAAAGTTTTTACAGGTTTTTGTAAATTTTAACACTGAAAAAGTGAAATTAGTGGCATTTTTATGAAAGCTTTTGCACACAGAAAAAACTTATAGATGTGTTACTCACTTCATGAGATGACTAATCAGACTGCTCTAATCACAACTCTTTAAAGCCCCTATAATAGAACTGTGTAGTACTGTCATAATCTGATCAAAATGATGAAAAGTAAAACTGGAGAAAGGATGAGAGAGTTTTGTTAGCAGAGGAGGTAGTAAAATGTAATATAATAATGCTGAACATAAACAGTTAAAAAAGCATGATGATTATTATTATGGTAATTATTATCATGCTTTCAGCGTTGTGTGTTCAGCGTTGAATGATTATTTAAAACTGAAGCGCTTCATGTGGATTCATGCCATGAGTCATTTTATCATGCAAAGATTATTATGTTGTGCACGGTCCACTAAGCTTCTACGCATTCCAAAATTGACATTGTTACCATTTTTTAATCACTGGAATGAAAGAGATTGAAAGTTTTCTTATCATAACATGCCTTGTATTGTCTTTAATCGCTCGAACACAACCCATGATTTTTTTATGCTATTTTACAAATGGAAAATACAAAATGAATAATTTTATTTATTAATTTTTTTAATAAAATCTAAAATTATAACATTTTATTAAAACACCAAAGAAATTTGTGTGTAGAGTGATAAAAAAAAAAAACAATACTACGTATGTTGAAGATGAGAGAAGATGGCACCGTCACGACTGCTTCAACTTTTTTTACTTTGTTTTTGTCTTTTAAGTTAATTTTCGGTAACTTTAAACCGGTAAAATAACCACCATTGAGTGCATTAAGTATGATAGAGATGCTCTTATTTCTATTGGTATACAATGTACTCACAATTCAACATTTTTAACTCTCGATCCGAGTTGGCAGAGTGAGATCCTGAAGGAGAACAAAGGACGCGACCCGAAACATTGGCCCCGAGGGAAACGAGCCGACATCAGGAGCAGGCTGTGAGCCCATGCACACCGCATACCACTGCCCAGCATCCTGCTCGCTAATGTACAGTCACTGGAGAGCAAGCTCGGTGACCTCAGGGCAAGAGTAATGTTAGAGAGCGATATTCAGCTCTGCAATCTCCTCTGCATCACTTAGACATGGCTGAACACAGCGGTGCCGGACCACGCCATCCAGCCGGCCGAGTCCCTCTCGGTTCACCACATGGACAAGACATTGGAATCGGGGAAGTGTCAAATGCCAAAATATAACCAAAGGCTTAAACAGGAAGTTCCGGTTCAGAGGGAGGTCTCGCTCTGGACAAACCAACCGGTGGCCGCTTTACAGGATGCACTCGATGACACAGACTGGGATATGTTTCGGCGCACCTCTGATGATATCAGCATGTTATCGGAAGTGGTTGTGGGATTCAGTGGGGAAACTAGCGGATGATACCTTACAAAAATGTCTAACAGAATGTTTCCCAATCAGAAGCAATGGGTAGATAAAACCATCCGTGAAGCTCTGAGATCTTGCACTGCCATCGATAACACAGGGCTTGGGTGACATGGACTCGTACAAGGCTGCATAATACACACAAATAGCACGTGAAATCGCGTAAAACCAAATGAAACTAGGGCAAAAAATATAAGCAGTGATTACAACAATTACAACAATTATTATTATTACTAGCAGTAGTAGTAGCAGTAGTAGTAATCCACAATATAAGCTCTCTCCCTCTCACACACAGCACAAACTGCATAAAACCAAATTAAACTGGATCGTCTTGCAATACAGTGGCTTTAAGCATTTCGCCACATGAGAAGTTGTGGGGTCGCTGACTGTAAATATGCACCTCTTTGTCCACAGGTGTGAAGTTGCATCGTGTTACTATGCGTCACTGTACATTGTAACACACTATGTTCAAGAAACATAATTTCTTAATTACTCTTAATTACTCATGACCTCTTGTAAGAATGAAATTACTATAGCCCATACTTGGCAGAGTTATTTATTTATGTAAAACATACTGGTGCAGCAGTAAAATATATTTCGGCTGACATTTCGGCTGACAATGTTTTTATATTATTATTTTGAAAGTATATGAGAGTGGCAGTGGCCCGATGTCTTATGCATGAAAGGTCTGAGCATTAAAGCATAGTTAGAGACCGGTACTCTGTACTGTATATATCTCCAAAATGACAAGCTTGATTTAATCATAAAAATGTGTGGTCAATGCAAGTTAACTGAATCAATCACTGCACCACCTGGCGGGATTATAGAGCATTGCAACTATCTTATTAGAACAACGCAAAGGGGCGTTTATGGGGCGGGGCTTCGTTCAATGCGTCATCGCTGGGGATCACATATATGTGCATATAGACATTAAACATGTTGAGTAAATATATATAGATATAAGTTTGCCCCATTGGTATGCTTTAAAGATGATCTGCAACAGTGACGTAAGATCTGGGCAAATGTTTAAGCTTTAAAATACATGACCAAGACAACTGTTCTTTATAAAGAAACAAGAATTAATTTGACTAATCTATGATACATGAAACTACGCTACTTAAACACACACACACGCACACATACACACAAACAGTTCAGAGAGTGAAAGTTAATGGAGATCTTCTAGTAATGTTTACTAGACCTGAGAAAGTCACAAGAGTAGAGCCTTGGGTTTAATCTTGGGTTCGATGCTTAACTACTGATAACTTAACTACTGTTTAGTTATGAATCGAGCACCAATTTTCAGCAAGGTATGAAGCTGCTCTGACCTTAGGTTTTTAGGTTGTCCCACAGCCGTTTGTCTCAGTCAGAGATGGTTGTGGGCGTAGCCATACCCACATGGTTCCTCCTTTTCGTGCATACATTTAATCTGTGGTTTGCTCTGTCACATGGGAGGCCATCTCAGTGGAGTTTTAGTAATTTAGGTAAAGTGTCTTAACATGAGTCTGGTTCATGTGACTAAGATGTCATGCACAGCAACGTTCATTGAATATACAGAGCTTTCATTTGATACCAAACATCCCATGTCTTGCATACACATTCTTACCCTTATCTATAGCAAGGTTTATACCTGTTAATTACACTCCTTAAGTTTATGATAAACATGTTGAACACAATACAAATACATCATACATTCTATATGCACACACATATAAAATTTTGTATTTGCCCTACTGGTATACTTTAACTGATTAACATAGTACAGATGAAGCCATTTCAAACAGCCGACTGTTCAGTGAAAGGACCTTGCACTATCCGTGACAATTCCTTGCATTGTCTGTGCATGGAACGTGATCCCCCGCGATGATGCAGTTAATGATGCCCTGCTCCATAAACGCTCCGATCTGCTTTCTAATAAGATGGTTGTTTAATCACACCAGGTGGCGCATTGACTGTTATATAATACCTCTGCTATTTTTCGTGTTCCTGGGTTGACTCCCAAATAGCATTAGATGAATAGAGAACAATCCCTTTTCTACACACTAAGTAGTGCCCTTGGTAAAGGGTTGGAAAGCAATTTGGAATTCAGCCTTGTGTTAGGAGCTAGTTGGCTTTGTAGCTGTATATAAAACAGCATGGATAGTTCAGAGATGATTCCAGATGACTTAGAAGCAATTATTAAGGATTTAAAAAAAAAAAGTTATCAGATGTGTTTTCTTGCTGATAAAAGTGCTTCTGTGACTGGTTTTGAACTTGGTGTTCGGCAGGCAGTTGCTCTATTTTACATTATGGTGTATTTTATTTAGTTCTGTGGTGTGTTTACTGTGAAATCTTGACCTGCCTTTCTGGCAGGAGAGGGAGGGTGGATCGCGGCAGCCACACGGCAGCCATACGCCAGCCAAATGCCATTCACACGGCGGTTGCCTGACCTTGGTAGTTTTGAGTGTCTACATCTGTACGTCTCCCTCGCGCGGCGGCCGGGGATTCTTTAGCTAAAACTCCCTAAACGGTTTCCCATTCATTTTCAATGGTAGTGCTGAAACACTACAAATGTAATATACTTTCGACCGCTGTGTGGCCAGCCGGTGTCGTTCTGCTTGCTGATTGGCTGAGACAGACGGATGGTGTGCGCGTGCACAACACACATCCCAGTGATCATCATCCGTAAGTTTTTTTAAATTAATTTCAGCTTAAACAAGACACAAACAAATAAATAAACATTATCTCAGCTCTTTCTAAAGATTTCTCGCCGCAATCATTATCGTTTTTTTTGTTATTGTCTGCATTAACCTTCATCATTCACTGACTGTGTTTGTGTTCACGTCTAAGCATACTGTACACATTTTTCATTCATTCATTGAAAAGTCATTTAGATGTACTAGCAATGGGACAAAAATGCTTAATTTAATTCAAGAAACATTTAAATTTCATTCTGTTACATCTAACTCTAATGTGTCTATCCTATAAGACATTTTATTATTGTAAACTATAGTATATTTATCACTTTGGGTGAATTTCATGGTATGTATTGGATACCGTAGTGTTCAACCAGTATCTAATGTGTTCAGCAAGTTCAGCAAGTATCTAATGTGGTCTTTTTGTTCATACTGTTCCATATTAGATATGTTAGTACACAATTCTGGTATGGTAATGCACAAGCAGTACCATTATTGAATACCCACTGATCTTTAGTAGTACCATGGTATTCACCAAAGTGTTGTCTATTAAGTGAGAACCATAACAGGTAAAATGGCACTGCAGAAGTTACTGTATAAATATTACAGTTATGGTACATAAAACATTTTTGATTGTATTTTCATCCATGTACCACAGAAAGGTGTGACATGGTAGAACCATGTACCGTAGTGTGGTACATGTTCTATATCAGCGACTAAGTACCAGGGTACTGTGAAAAATATTATATGCTATATGCCATGGTAAATTTTCTTGTGTGTTGTGTTTCCATTCAATGTCATTTTAACTGTATTCATTGCATTTTAGCTATTTCAATGTTCTGTTTGTGCACAGTAAGTTAAACTGTATTGTGTAAAATTCTTGTTTTTGTGATGGCTCCCATGTATCAGATGGATTTTCAAGCCAATGTCAGGCCTTTGCCAGCAATACAGATAATGCGCGTTTGTTTAATTTGTTTAGAAGAAAACCTAGACAGTTAGAATTGGATAGTGCAGGCAGTAAAAGTACCAGTGCTGATATTTAATCTTCATAATCTTCGTTGTCCACTGAGCATTTATCAACATATGCTATACAAACTATGCTTGTCTGTGATGCTTAATTAAACAAAATATTTTTCTTTGTAACAGGTAAAATGCACAAACAAGTTTGAGTCAGTGTGGTTTTTCAAAAGGGACCACTTGGATATCACTGTCAAGGTCCGACCGATGCAGCCCGACTGATAAAAGATAACCCTTCTCTATGTGTCAAACAAAATGCACTCGCTGTGGTCAGTCAGAGAGAAGGGGATGTTTCAGTGTTGTCTACAACTATATCTGTCAGCACTACAGTGATGGATGAAGATGAAGAGCTGGAGAGCGCAATACTGAGTATCTCTCCTTCCAAACTGTCTGTGCACAGATATGAGTAAACATGTATTTTAAATTAAAAACAGATCAGTATGCCTATTATTAAATGTGCATGCTATGTAGTCTTTATTTCATTTTAATTTTTCCATGTTTATTTCAGCTCCTGCTTCTGCTATGCCACCAACGTCATTGACTGCCAGAGAACAACAGGCATCAGGACCTGAAAGAGCTGCCGAACCAAAAGTCCTGCTGTGGTGGGACCATGATTTTTTTTCCCTAACTGAAGCTCCACTCTAAATCTTTCCTTTTCATCCCAAACAGCCCACTTGTACACATGGGTTACCCTGGAATGGCAGGGAAGTAGATTACAGTCCCTCAAAGGTATTTTCTTTGTACAAGGATCTGGGCATGGAGTAGGAAGGATATGGGCATGGAGAAGATCTTAGATGACCTGGAGAGAGTTTCAGGATTCTACATTTAATTAGATGAAAAAACAAAGATGGGAAAAGATGGAAAAGAGAATGTAAGAAAGGGGGAGACTGACAGTGGTTTCTGAAGTGAGTATTTTTTTGTTCTTTATAGTTTTTTATAAAATGTTTTCACTAATGCTGCACTTTGTCAAAAAGAAAAAAAACTATTCAAAATGCCTACCCATCTGATATTTTTTTTTATAATTTTTTTAAAATATGTATCCATATGTATATATATCTATTTTACCTTTCTGTTGAAATCTCTAAGACGGTGTGGCCTTGTTTTTAGATTACCCAGACTGTTTTCCGCGTGGTTAGCATGTAGGCATGTCAGGTCATTTTCAGATAATGAAGTGCGACAGAAATTCTGTGCCTCTCCTTGGATTCATATGGATTACATAGATTGAGAATATTTTCAATGTGACTTACATTATTTAAAATTAGACTATTTAAGCTTTTTATATATGTATTTTTCATGTCTGTGTGTGCAGTATTTGCAGAGTTTTGGTTCATCTTAGTGACGCATTTCAAAAATATTTTTGTGGATACTGAGACAGCTGAAAGCGCACTCTGTTTATTTTCTTTATTTTACAAAAGCATAATGTTTTGTAGATATTACGAGTGTATGTAAATAAAAGTAGACCCTTTACAGATTCAAATGCTGTACAATGTACTACACTTATGTGTACGATCAAACATGATGGAGCATTTTAAATTCTTTTCACAGTTACCAGAAAAAAATGTAAGTGTACCTGCGGGTGGGTACTCTGATTCCTAATTAAAGACTGAGACGATCTGGTGGATCTTCAATCTTGCATTCAGCCACATTCTCTGGCATCAACAAATGAAGGCTTCAGCAGAAGGGACTGTGAGACCTCCTCTTGAGAAGGGAACAGGAAAGGCTGATATCTGATACAGAATTGAAAAGGTGACAGGCCAGTGGCAAGGAGTTGTGGGCATATTTGATCCACGGAAGCATCTGGCTCAAAGAATGGGGCTCCTAGGATCGAATGGCTGTTTCCAGGTCCTGAATGGCTCGTTTCATCTACCCGTTAGTCCAGTGACAAAATCGAGGGCTATATGGGACTATGTGGGATTGGAAAAGGTCTGAAAAGTTCAGTGGGACGCTTATTTCTGGTCTTATTTCTGGAGTAGACATCGCAGGCACTTACAAAGTGGTGGGTGTTGTCCCATACGGTGGGCTACCAGAAGCATTGCTGGACAAGGGCTAATGTAAGTGCCATCGCTGGGTGGTAGGCCGGCCTTGAGTCATGTACCCATTCCAGGATACAGGAACGTTCTGCCTCTGGGATAAAAAACATTGCCTGTTGGTGTCTCTGCAGGGCAGGATTCCTGATCGAGAGTGAACCTGACTCAATGTTCAGTAGTGCTGCCCCTACGAGGCATTGAGGGGGCAAGATGGTGGCCTCAGACATTTGATCCTAGACTGTAGACTGACAGAAGTACGCATCTGGTTTGGTGTATCTGGAGCCACAGTGATAGGACAGGGAGACATTGATGCATGTCATGAATTTACGTGTTTGGCTGAGCTGAGTTAGACCAGTAATCGGATCTCAGTTCCCTCTAGCCAATGCCCCCACTCTACTAGTCTACTAATCTAATCTACTAAATTTTATCACCAAAAGCTTCTGATTATCTATATTGTAGTCCCTCTTTGCAGGAGAGAGTCGGTGAGAGAGAAAACGAAATGAGCAGAATCTGAGGCATCCACCTCACCCACAAACTGGAGGGAAGGGTCAGGCTGTAGGAGAATTGGGGCGAATTGAGGTGAGTCGTTTCTTTAGTTCAAGAAACACCCTGGCTGCTTGTTCAGTCCAAGCAAATGGGACTTTTACTAAGGTCACTAAGGAGATGAGTGGCACAGCTACCGATCTATAGTCATGGATGAATCGCCTGTAAAAATTGGGAAAGCCCAGGAAATGCTGGAGATCATTATGGGTAGCTGAGACTTGCCAGTCACTGCTTTAAACTCACACTTCTCAGCTTTGACGAAGAGCTGGTTCACAAAAAGCCTCTGAAGCACCTGGCAAACATCTTATGTTCTTCTAAGAAATTAGATATGAGAATGTCATTCAAGTAAACCAAGGCAAAGACATTAATGAAGTCCCTACGGACATCGTAGACCAGAGCTTGGAAGACTGATGGGTCGTTAGCCAGTCTGAACACCTGATGGGGTGTTAAAGGCAGGTCTTCCACTCATCCTCCTCCCTGATTCTGACCAGTTGATAGGCAATGCAGAGCTCCAATTTGTTAAAGACTTCAGATACCTGAAGTAGATCAAAGGCTGTAGACGTCAGGGGCAGGGGATATTGGTTCTTGATGGTAAGGTCACTAAGCCCTTTGTAATCAATACAAGGATGCAGGGACCCGTGGTTCTTGGCCACGAAAAAAAAGCCAGGCCCAGTGGGTGATGATGATGGTCTGATGATACTGGCAGCTAAAGATGTATTTGGTGTACATAGGATGTATTTTTCCATGGCTTCCCTATCATGATGTTTCCTGACGTTTCCTGAGTGGAGCTGTGCTGGGCAGCGAGTCGATCGCACAGTCATAGGGTCGTGAGGGGGAACAGTGATAGTCAGAGACTTGCTGAACACTGTCTTGAGAGCAGCGTAATCATCCAGGGCCAGGGAAAAGATAGAGAATTCCTCAGAGGAGGTTGTTACTGGAGTGGTAGGCGGGTGGAGGGGACGCCTTTCAAGGATGGCATTGTTTCTTCATTCTGACTGTGGGTTGTGAAGGATGAGCCAGGGATGTCTGACAACCAAAGGGGGCTGAGCTTTATGCATGACCAGGAATAATATTTCTTCCTCAATGTCCTCAGGGTGACAGGGATGGTTTGCTGTTTAATTGGAGGAAGGAGCATGGGCGTGAGGTCGTTCCAGGGGGCTCCATTGAGGGCATGGACTGACAACAGTGGTTCCAGGGGAAGAGTTTTGTGGCACAGATTAAATGATGGGCTGAACCAGAGTCGACAAGGGCACGAAGAACAGAGGACGAGTTATCCAGAAGTGAATAGCCTGTAGACAGCGGCACTTGGAGCGCCCCATCCAGTAGGTGTAGGTTGCTTTTAGCAGCCACTGAAGGTGCAGATGTCCAAACTGCCCACAGTAGAGGCATACCCCTGCCTGAACCCTATGTTGCCGCTCTTCCAGTGAGATCTGGGTTCGTCCAATCTGCATGGGTTCGATCGGAGAGGAGGCTTGAGTGGTTGGTGTCGGGGAGGTGCTGGCTCTAAGCCAGGGTTGGTTAGGGGTGGGGCGCCTATGTCTGATGTGCGAATCCACTCATCCTGCTAGATCCATCAGCCTGTTTAAGTCTTCAGGTAGCTGCTGAGAAATTATCTCTGAAAGTCCATTCAGAAAGGTGTCATACAAGGCCTACGTGACTCACTAATTGGTGGCCGCCAAGGTTCGGAATTCAATACTGGAACCATGACGAAGCTCTAGCAGTTGTCTTGCGGTCTCCCTGACTGTGTGGGAGCGATCGAATACCCTCCTCATCTCCTCAGGGAAGGCGTTGAAGGTGACACAGCAAGCGTCATTTGCCATCCCATATGGCAGTCCGCCATTTACAAGCTATATCCATGAGGACGGTGATGATATAAGCCACCTTGGAGTGTTCAGTGGGAAAGATTGAGGGCTGAAGCTGGAGTATCAGAGAACATTGAGACAGGAAGGAATGACAGGTTTCAGGGTTGCCGTTGTATGGTTGAGGCTTGGGCAGGGGCTGGGGGTGTCAGAATTGGTGGAAGAGCAGGGCATAGTTGTTAAAATTTAGTTGACAGCTGAGATAATATCTATGTATATAATATAGTAGATTTTCAGAAAGCTTTGCTGATGAGAATTTATGAGGGCTCCTTGCTGGGCAACAGGGCAATTGTGGATAAACTAGGTGGGAATGTTTCTTCATTGTTGACCTGCTTCATTAACTGATGATGATCAACCAAGTGCAATGTTTTAACCTTCTCGAAGAAAAGAGAGGCCAGTGCGTAGCATGAGCGCTCTCCTCCATTCGCGAACGTGGAAGTGCTCAAATGTGGAATGAAAGACAAGTTGTGGAGAGTGAGTCAGCAAAGAGTTAGCCAAAAGTTGTTTACCAAGTGGTAGTCGATAACCAGGAGTCCAGCAGTGAGAACAAACAAATCCAGAAATGTACATAGTAGTTAGTCCATGTCAGGAGTAATGTAAAGGTGGATGGATGCAAGTGAGCTAAGTAAGACAACAATTATTAATCTAATAACAAAAACCAAGCATGGTCAGTCAATTTGCAAAACATGTACAGTAGGGTAATCAGAAAATCGGAAACCAAAATATTGGATCAAAGTCATATGTTACCTATATGTTACCTCGTTGATTCCTTTTAACTCCGGTTCCTCCCATAGTCCAAAGACATGTAGGTTAGGTTAATTGGCATTCCCAAATTGGCTGTAGTGTGTGATTGTGTACATGTGTGTGTGTGTATGTGTGTGTGCCTTGCAAGGGATTGGCACCCTGTTCAGAATGTACCCCACCTAAGTCTCCTAGGATAGGCTCCAGGCCCCCCGTGACCGTGAATACAGGATTAAGCGGTATAGATGATTAGTGAGTGACTGATTCCTTTTAGAATTTTATATGATCCAATATGTCTGTGGTATAATTTTCTGCTGCCTTCATTTATGTGTAGGTTCCATGTTGAAAGCCAGACTCTATCTCCAGGATCTTATGTTGTGTTTTGTCCTCGATGTCGGTCGGCAAAAATTTCGTTGGATTCCAGTGCTCTCTCTAGGTGTTGGTGTGTCTGTTGCCATACCTGCTCACTTCTTCTCCTGCTCACTTCTTCGAAACCATTCATCTACTTTTGGGTCTGTGACATTTGGCATACCATGGGAACAGCAGAGGCTGGTATTCTAGAACACACTGAAATGGGGTTTTTCCTGTACCTGAGTGGATGAGAGAGTTCTGTGCATATTCTGCTCATGGAAGGAAAAGAGCCCAATCCTTCTGAGTTTCTGCACAGTACGTTCTCAGAAAGTGGCCAATCACCTGATTTGTTCGTTTAGTTTGGCAGTTTGCTTGAGGGTGATACCCCAGAGTTAGACTGATGGTAACACCCAGCTTCTCCATAAAGTCTCTCCAGACCCTGGAAGTGAACTGAGTATCTCTGTCGCTTACTATATCGTCCGGTATCCCGAAGTTTTTGAATATGTGCTGGAACATCAATTCTGCCATTTGGAATGCAGTTGGGAGTCTCCATAGTGGTATTAGATGTATTTATTCTGAAAACTGGTCTGTTATCACCAAGATGACAGTGTGGCCTTGGGATGGTGGTAGGTCTGTGATGAAGTCAATGGCTATATGTGACTAAGGTCTTTGTGGTATGGATAATGTGGTAATTGTTTGCTTGCTGGGAGAGAAAAGGTTGTTTTGGCTTGCGGTCATGATGAGCAGGAGGTGATGTATTGATTTATATCCCTCATCATACAGAGTCACTAGTACTGTCCTTGAATTATTGAATTAGTATGTTCTCAGAGGGCGTCCTGTAGCCGGTGGTGCATGAGCCCAATTAATAATTTTTTATGTAAATGGTGACAGACAGATTTTTTGCCTAGTGGACATAGTCTTGGGGTTCCTGAGGCTGAGAATTTCTCTATCTCTCTGTTAACCTCCTAGAGTATTGCTCCCACAATTTGGTGCTTGAGTATGATCATCCCTCTTGTCTTCATGAGGTGGGGCTTAATGTATATGGGATAGAGAATCAGCCTTTGTGTTCTTGGAGCCGGGTCGACTCCAACTATGAAGTCTCATTTATTTGATACCACTAAACATTTTATTTGTTTCTATTTATGTTTATGTTTTGCTGGCGAAATACATTTTAGGCAGCGACGTCTGCTCGGTCTTGTTAATGTATTTTAAACCCTATCTATTTGTATATATTTGTGTCTAATACTGTTTTATTCATATTTTATATTACATGCTGTTTGTGATTTACTTGCAATTGTACTTTTAAAATGTGACCTACGTATCCACAGTATAAGCATATTTAACTACTTCAGCAGTGAATGAGAAATTTGGTCTGGCTTTTAGATAAAGTCCTTATTTTTATCTTTAATGTTCACATTGATAATGCAGAAATCAATATTACAAAAGAAATCATGTTTTAAACACTTTTGACATGATTCAGCATGTGCATGGGCCCACACATAATCGTGGACACACTCTAGACTTACTCATCAGTAAGGTCTAAACATCTCATCCATTGTTATAAAGGACATAGCACTGTCTGATCACTTATGTATTTTCTTTGATATATTGATCTCAGTTACCACAGAATCTAGATCTAGATCTGAGAACACAAGTGCACTATTTATGGAAGCTATATCCTTAACACCAATCATTTCTGCAGACTCTGTTGATCTTCTCCTTGATTCCTTTAACTCAAAAGTTAGGAATGTTATTGATGATATCGCTCCGTAAAAGTTCAGAAAGACGGGAAGACAGAAATCACCATGGAGAAAATCAACAGCAGTTCAGAATATGAAAAGACAATGCCGAAAACTGAGCAGATGTGGTGGAAGACAAAACTTGAAATTCACTATAACATCTATAAAGACAGCCTTTGTGCTTTCAATGTGGAACAAATGCAATGAGTTTGCTTCCTTGTTCTCTGAGAAAATCAGTAATATTAGAAGGGCTATTAACACTTCAAGTTGTGCAGAGATCAGAAAAACACAACCTCAAAAAACAGTTACTATGTCTGTCTTTCAAGCAATTAATAGCAAAGTCTTGGAAGAAACAATACAGGACCTCAAATCGTCAACCTGCAACCTTGACACACTTCCCACATCTTCTTTCAGAAGTGTGTTTGACTGTTTGGAAACAGATCTTTTAGAAGTGGTGAACACCTCAATTCTTTCTGGGACTTTTCCAAACTCTCTGAAAACTGCAGTAGCCACTTCTGAAAAAGAATAATGTTGATAATTCCATATTAAATAACTACAGACCAATATCAAACTTTCCTTTTATAGGCAAGATTATTGAAAAGGTTGTTTTTTATCAGGTGAACAACTACTTAAACTCAAATGGATACCTGGACAGTTTTCAATCTGGCTTCCGAGCGCATCATAGTACAGAGACAGTGCTCATAAAGATAATAAATTATATTTGTTTAAATTCTGACTCTGGCAAAATATCAGTGTTGGTACTGCTAGATCTTAGTGCTGCGTTTGACATTGTCAATCATAAAATAATCATAGAAAGACTGGAAAACTGGGTCTGGCTTTCTGGGATGGTACTCAAATGGTTTAGGTCATACTTAGAAGGGAGAGGTTATTATGTTAGTATAGGAGACCATAAGTCTAAGTGGACGTCCATGACATGCGGAGTCCCACAAGGCTAAATTCTTGCACCGCAATAATTAGATGTTTAGTTTCCAATCATGACTTGGAGAAACTTGTCCATGCCTTTATCACCAGCAGGGTGGATTATTGTAATGGTCTCCTCACCGGCCTTCCCAAGAAGACCATTAAACAGCTGCAGCTCATCCAGAACGCTGCTGCCACAATTCTGACTAGAACCAGAAAATCTGAGCACATCACACTAGTCCTCAGGTCCTTACACTGGCTTCCTGTAACATTCAGGATAGATTTTTAAGTACTTTTACTTGTTTATAACTATCTCTCAATGGCCTAGGACCTAAATACATTGCAGATATACTCACTGAATATAACCCTAATAGACCGCTCAGATCATTAGGATCGAGTCAGTTAGAAATACCAAGAGTTCACACAAAACAAGGGGAGTCAGCTTTTAGCTTTTATGCTGCCCGCAATTGGAACCAGCTTCCAGAAGAGATCAGATGTGCAAAAACACTAGTCACATTTAAATCTAAACTTAAAACTCATCTGTTTAGCTATGCATTTATTGAATGAGCACTGTGCTATGTCCGACTGAGTGCACTATTCTATGTTTATCTAATATTTTTAGCTGTTTTATTTTGATTTTAAATCAAGTTTTAAGTTGCATCATTTGTATCTTAAATCAAATTTTACATTTTTTTATCATTATTTTTTTAAGTTTTATTGCCATTGTTTTCTATTTCATTTTATCATATTTTTCTTCTCTTTTATGTAAAGCACTTTGAATTACCATTGTGTATGAAATGTTCTATACAAATAAACTTGCCTTGCCTTGCCTATTTGATATAATTTTATTATTTAATGAATTATCTCATTAATAATCTTACAATTCTTATTCTTTATATTCTTGTCGAATATATTGTAGTCCTTCAGAATCAAATAAAAGCTTTGAGATGATAGATTTGTCGTATGTTATGTTTATTTGATTAAACTTAAACCATTTTAAGTTCTTTAATAATGAAAACAAATCTAAAAAATATATAGTCTAATGGCATAGAAGCCATAAAAAATACAAACTTTGAGATGACCATTGTGTCATATTTTTGTGTTAATTTTCCTAAACAAAAACATTTTTTGAATTACTTGATATAGTTGTATAATTAAATTTTATATATATGAGGTCCGCCGACTCCTAAGACTTAGGAGTCGGCGGACCCGCCGGCGGGACCACTTGCATTTTTTTCTGGTAACCATGGTAAGAATTTAAAATGCTCTGTCATTTTTGATCCTACACATAAGTGTATTACATCATTTGAATCTGTAAAGGGTCTACTTTTATTAATGAACACTCACAATATCCACAAAACGTTGTGAATACTGCACACACAGACATGAGAAATATATCTATAGAAAGCTTAAAGGGTCTACTTTTAAATGATGCAAGTTATTTTCTCAACAAACATTCTCAGTTTATGTAATCCACGTGAAACCAAGGAGAGGCACAGAATTTCTCTTGCACTTCATTATCCGATAATTATCCGATAATTATCCGATAATGAACTGAGGCAGGACACGCCCACACGCTATTCACATGGAAAACAGTCTGGGTAATCTACAGGCGAAGCCACGCCCGCCCC
>JAAGKR010000865.1:0-42901 GCA_011419295.1 Clarias macrocephalus | reverse complement strand
GGCCACCCCACCCCCCCCCCCCCCCCCCTAATATTATCTTTTCCTTGCTTATGCCAGCTTATGTGAAACTTCAATGTCACTTACATAGTTTAGGTCAGCATGATAATCATGCTACCATGCTGCCTTATGTAGCTTAGCACAAACATGTTCGTTCAGGTGTCTAAGCTAATGCCTTATGGAGTTTACAGATGTTTGTAAATGTTCTAATGTATTTCACCTCGTTTTGGATAGCTTTAGATTATAGTTGCAAATATATATATTTGGCTCAGTTTTGGTTAGCTTATTTACAATATCTGCTCAGGTGTAAATGTTTAGAATGTATTAAATGTCAAGTCAATTTTATTTATATAGCGCTTTTAACAATTGACATTGGCGCAAAGCAGCTTTTGAATGTGTATGAATCAAAATGATAAGATTGTCCCTGATGAGCAAGCCGAGGGAGACGGTGGCAAGGAAAAACTCCCTGAGATGGTAATAGGAATAATCCTTGAGAGGAACCAGACTCAACAGGGAACCCATCCTCATCTGGGTGATAACGGATAGCGGGGATTGATCAGCATAATAATGTGTAAGACTGGAAGTTCAGTAGGCGATCTATTAAAATTAAAATTAAAAGGGGGGCACTATAGAGCCGATCATGGAGTAGGACGTGTTTTGTCGGGCTCTCGCTGAATAATAACACTTTATGTTAAAATCTTTTTATTAATTTCTAGTTTATTTCACTAACTGGTCGGTAATATGCAACAATAACTTGGTGACAAGTTTAGTAGTTGTTTTGGTGTTTGATATGGCTGCAAACTTGAGAAAATACAAATACAGTGGCTCATCCAGCACTAGGCCCAGCACATCCTCGGCCCTCAGCCCCGTTAGTGAGCCGAGCTCAAGCCGCGCCGCTACTTCATCTCCCTCAAAATCTGAAAAAATGGACGTCGAAGACCTCAAATCACAAATTCTCTTATCTCTCAAGAGTGACATTTTAACAGTTATTAAAGAGGAATTGAGAAGTGCTCTCACAGAAGAACTGAACTCCATTAAGGATGAGTTACAGATGCTCAAGGCCGGAATCACCAGTTGCGTCGCGACAACTTGCGCAGAAATGGACCAGATTAAGGCTACTGTGAGGGACATGGAGGGCGGACTGTTTACATGGTTGGAATAAGTGGTCACAATGCAACTACAATAACGAGCCTGCAGGCAGAAATGACCGAACTGGTCATTTCTGCCTGCAGGCTCATTATTGTAGTTGCATTGTTATTGTAGTTTGAAAGCGAGGTATGAGGACATGGAAGGGAAAATGCGGCGATGCAACGTTCGAATCCTGGGTGTTCCGGAGGAATCAGGGTCAAGCTCCACCGCGTCGGTCTCTAAACTCCTGAACGAAGTTCTGCAGATGGACAAGGACCTCCTTATTGACCATTCGTACAGAAGTTCCGGACCCAAGATGCAAGGAGGAAAACCGGGCACCATTGTCGCCAAGCTACACTACCATCAGGACTGTGTGGAGGTTCTGCGCCGAGCCCGATCCCGAGGTCCACTTCGCTTTAACAGGGAGCATATTTCCAGATTACACTCCGAGTGTGGCCAAGGCTCGTGCGGCATTTACTGAGGTTAGAAAACGCTTACGAGGACAGGACGGTGTGCGCTTCGGCTTTTTGTATCTGCGTGACTCCGTATCACCTATAAGGGCGAGGAGAAGATGTTAACAGATCCGGATAAAGCCATGCACTATGTTAATCATAGTGTTATTACTCCCGCAGAAGCCAGACCTTAACTACTGAAGGATGTTCACATTTCGTATCATTAGCACATGGACAGTAAACACAGTACTGTCCGGGGAAAGCCATAGTGGTTTATTACAAGTTAGTGTAGTTGTGTTGAAGTTCCCGTTTTAGTCTCAGTACGAAGCTATTTGTAATTAACACTTCATAACCATAATAAGGATGATGTTGACTAGTTAATGTTTAGACCTGTTTATATATTTTATTGTTCCAAGCTTATAAGATGGTTCAGTGAGAGCCTGATTTTGGCTCAATAGGATCCAGATAAGCAC
Organism: Clarias macrocephalus; assembly: GCA_011419295.1. Taxonomy (NCBI): domain Eukaryota; kingdom Metazoa; phylum Chordata; class Actinopteri; order Siluriformes; family Clariidae; genus Clarias; species Clarias macrocephalus. The sequence goes on along the minus strand of JAAGKR010000865.1, from coordinate 40,851 downwards.
AGTGTGTGGATATGTTCGTGTAGGTTGGGTTAATCACCCGGTTTTAATGGGTGATTGGGTTAGGGTTCAGGCCAGTCAGCAGTACCTTTTTGAAATCTCCTTTTCTCTCTCTCTTTTCTCCTTTTTATTTGCTCTCTTCTTTTCGTGGCTCTATTTTATTCTTTGTAAATCTGCAGCTTCACTATTGCTATTAACTTCTCATGACAAAAATAGTTTTTTCTTCTAAACAGGCTAATGGATGTTTGATCAATTTTGTTAGTTGGAACGTTAAATCTCTTAAAGTATATCACTCCAACTTCCGCTCGAAGGTGAGGGGGGCTGCTATTCTGATTAATAAAAACTTACCATTTATAGCAACTACTGTAGATGCAGATGCTGCTGGCTGCTATATTATCGTAGTTGGGCAAGTATACGGGCTTCCACTTATTCTGCCTAATGTTTATGCACACAATTGGGATGATGAAGGTATTTTTGCTAACTTTCTGTCTCGGATTCCAAATATGACGACCCACCACCTTATCATAGGAGGTGATATAAATTGCGTTCTTTCCACTGATTTAGATCGCAGTTCGCCTAAAATATGCCCAAATCCAAATCAGCAAAAGTTTTACAGAGTTTCCTGGAGGCCTATGGATTGACAGATGTTTGGCGTTTCCGTAATCCTACTACAAGAAAATACTCATTTTATTCATTTTATACATAACACTTTTTCACGCATAGATTATTTCCTTGTAGATAAAAGACTTTGTCCACTTGTAACAGATTCGGATTATAAAGCCATAGTGATATCAGACCACTCTCCACTGACTCTGTCAATCCATATACCCACTGCAGGACCTAACTATCGTCCTTGGAGATTTAACTCCTCGCTTCTTTCAGATGAGAAGTTTGTGAGCTTTATGAGTTCAGAGATAGAGTTCTTTTTAAAAGTCAACCAAACTCCAGGTATGTCATCTTCAATAGTTTGGGAATCCTTAAAGGCATATCTAAGGGGGCAGACTATTTCATTTTGTGCAAAACAAAATAAAGAGACCAGGGAAAAATTTACAAAATTAGCAGATAAGATAAAGGAATTGGATTCAATATGCAGTGTGTCACCTACACCAACTATACTCAAAGAACGGCTATTATTACAAGCAAAATATAATTTAATTTCGACAAAACAAGCGGAATATCTGGTTTTAAAATTACGCTCCTCATTTTATGAGCACAGGGAAAAAACTGGTAGACTGTTGGCCAATCTTTTGCGGCAGCGATCGGCTAAACAAGCTATACCCGAAATTAAAAATGATCATGGTGTAAAGTGTACTGATAATTTAACAATAAATAGCTGTTTCCTACACTATCATAAATCATAATATCATCTATCATAATATATCATAAAATTTATGCCGCTCCTTCATCTGTTGATACCTTGACATTAGATTGCTTTTTTCCAAATTTATGTATTCCTACAATAAGTGTAGATACAGCATCACAATTAGATGAGTCTATATCCGATACAGAAATAGCCATAGCAATACGAAGTATGCAATCTGGTAAATCACCTGGACCAGACGGATATCCTTCAGAATTTTTAAAAACCTTTTCCAATCAGCTCTCTCCTCTGTTGGCGTCAGTTTTCCAAGAAAGCTTTTCCTCTGGATCATTACCTTCAACTATGCGGCAAGCAGTTATCTCCTTAATTTTAAAGAAAGGAAAGAACCCTCTTGACTGTAGTTCATATCGTCCAATTTCATTGTTGAATACAGATATGAAAATCTTAGCAAAAGTTTTGGCCCGCTGTCTGGAAAAAGTAATGCATTGTGTTATTTCACCTGATCAAACAGGCTTTATAAAGAACAGATACACGTTTTAATATTAGGCGGCTGTTGAATGTTATCTATAACCCATCTCTATCTGACAATTTGGAAACAATTATTTCCCTCAATGCAGAAAAAGCATTTGATCGAGTGAATTGGGATTTTCTTTTTTATACTCCTAAATTTATATCATGGATAAAAGTGCTATACTCATCCCCACTGGCTGCCGTTCGGACAAATAGCAACTTATCCCCTTTCTTTGAGCTTCAGCGTGGTACGAGACAGGGGTGCCCTTTGTCACCTCTTCTCTTTGCTGTGGCTAATGAACCACTGGCTATCGCATTAAGGGAAAATGCCAATATTAAAGGTATCTCCCGTTGGGGCGTGGAACACAAAGTTTCCCTGTATGCTGATGACATGCTGCTTTTCATGTCCGATCCTCATCACAGCCTACCAAAACTTGTGGATTTACTGAAAGACTTTGGTGAAATATCTGGCTATAAGGTTAATCTATAAAAAAGTTAAATGATGCCAATTAAAAACGATATAGCACAGTTTCCTGATTCGATCCCCTTTAAGATTAGTCCCAGAAAAATCAAATATCTAGGGATTTGGATAACACACAACCATGCAGATCTGTATAAGGCGAATTATCAGCTTCTACTTTCCAAAACAAAATTAGATCTCGAAAGATGGGACCTGCTCCCTCTCTCTTTGGGCGGAAGAATAAACACAGTTAAAATGAATCTGTTTCCAAAATTCCTTTACCTATTTCAGTGTCTTCCAATCTTTTTAACAAAATCTTTTTTCAATAACTTAAGTAGTCAGATTTCTACTTTTATTTGGAATAAAAAACAACCACGTATTAAACAAAGTATCTTACAGAGGCCCCGTGAATTAGGAGGAGTGGCACTGCCAAACTTTCTTTATTATTATTGGGCTGCTAATGTAAGGGCAATGTTATTCTGGGTGCAGTGTGCCGTTAACCCTCCCGTCTGGGTAGCTGTAGAGGAAGCATCCATGGGATCAATATCTCTCTCATCATTATTATGTGCTAAATTGCCACAAAAACAACCCACATCTTCTTCTTTTAACTCAAACCCACTGGTTATACACTCCGTTAAAATTTGGAATCAGTTTCGGCGTCATTTTAAGCTTACGGATTTATCTTTGGTAGCACCACTGAATAGACACTGTGTGTTTGTTCCGTCTTATACAGATAATGCTTTTGGGGTTTGGTTTGAGTGTGGTGTTGTGTCATTATACGATCTTTACATTGATAATATCTTTGGCTCATTTGAACAACTTATACAAAAGTTTAACATTCCCAGGACACATTTTTTTTTAGATATCTACAGCTGAGGAATTTCATTTCCTGTAATTCTGAGTCTTTCCCTTTGTCTCCTTCTCCATCCCTTTTAGATTCGGTTTTTAGCTTTAAACCAGATGCCAAACAGATGATTAGTGCTGTATACAAGTTATTAAACACAAGTAACTCAGCCACATTAGATCTGCTTAAAGACAAATGGGAAAATGATTTACAAGAACAAATCTCAGATAAACTGTGGCAAAAGATAATACATAGAATTTACATATCATCAGTCTGCCTCAAACACAGAGTTATTCAGTTTAAAATTGTTCACCGGCTTCACTGGTCCAAGGTTAAACTGGCAAAGATTAGAGAGGATTTTGATCCCACATGTGACCAATGTAAGCAGGAACCAGCTACATTACTGCATATGTTCTGGACATGCCCAAAGCTAAACAATTTTTGGAGTTTTATTTTTGATACCTTGTCAAAAATATGCCAGATACCATTAAACCATCCCCATTTATTGCACTTTTTGGTGTTGACCCAAGTGGAAATTCCAGTCCGGAGCTATCGAACAACCGAAGTCACAGGTCCCCAGAGAACAACTGTCAGCATCAGTCGAGGACAGGACAGTCTTTGTGGAAACCATCCCCAGCCACCACACGAATCCAGGCAGACCACACGGGGCATCCATGTGACGAGATCTCCAACCAGAAGCAGGACTCCAGGATGGGTTAGACGGGTCCAGAGGGCAGAGGGGTCTGGATCACTGGCAACTCAGGAGCGACATGTATAGCTCGACAGAGAGACAGGGAGAGGGAAAGGAGAGAGAGAGGAGAGAGCAGAAGAGGAGAGAACAGAAAATAAGGAGAGATGGCAGTTAGGTATGGTCACAGTCAACATGTATAAGGTGAATGTATATTTAGTGCAAAGTGCAAGCAGGGACTCCGGCAGTACTAACTATAACTGCATAACTAAAAGGGAGAGCCAGAAGGAAACACAGACATGAGGGCTCCCTGTGATGTAAAGCAACCAATCACCTCACCATCAACAAACCTGAGTGATCAATGAGAGTGGGGAAGACAGCATCCTAACATACCAATTCACCAGAATACTCTGTCCATGAGTCCCCCAGATCTGCTCCTTTACCTAAGGCTAATCTATTTACAAAATGCTTGGCTAAATAAATAGGTTTTAAGCCTAGACTTAAACACTGAGACTGTGTCTGAGTCCCGAACATTAATAGGAAGACTATTCCATAACTTTGGGGCTTTGTAAGAAAAAGAGCTCTGCTCTCTGCTGTAGTTTTAATAATACGTGGTACTGACAGGCAGCCTGCATTCTTTGATCGAAGTAGGTGTGGCAGATCGTAAGACACTAGCAATTCACTCAAATACTATGGCGCGAGACCATTTAGTGCTTTAAATGTCAAAAGTAGTATCTTAAAATCGATGCGAAATTTCACAGGGAGCCAATGCAGTGTAGATAAGATAGGGGTGATGTGCTCATATCTTCTGGTTTTAGTGAGGACACTCGCTGCTGCATTCTGTAGTAACTGAAGCTTGTTTATACACCTAGTTGAACAACCAGACAGTAAAGCGTTACAATAGTCCAACCTAGAGGTGATAATAGCATGAACTAGTTTTTCTGCATCATTTAGTAATAATATGTTTCTTATCTTGGCAATATTTCTAAGGTGAAAGAAAGCTATCCTGGTAATAAAGTAAAGTAAAAACTTTATTTGCCACATATACATCAGAGCACAGTGAAATTCCTTCTTTGCATATCCCAGTGTAACTGGGGTCAGCCATGGGTAGATAGCGTTAAGGGCCTTGCTCAAGGGCCCAACAATGGTAACCTGGCTGAGCTGGGAATCGAACCGCCGATCTTCCGATCAATAACTCAGTGCCTTAGCCCTCTGAGCCACTACTGCCCATAGTAATCTACATGTGCTTCAAATGAAAGGCTGGAATCTATAATTACACCAAGGTCTTTTACTGTTGCATTTGATGGAACAGAAAGGCCACCTAAAGTTACAGTGTGATCAGAAAGCTTACTTCTAGCTACTTGTGGTCCTATGACTAGAACTTCTGTCTTATCAGGATTAAGCAGAAGAAAATTAATTAACATCCAATCTCTTATGTCCTGCATACACTGCTCAATTTTAGCAAACTGTTTTTTCTCATCTGGTTTTGCTGAGACATATAATTGTGTGTCATCAGCATAACAATGAAAACTAATACCATGTTTACGAATTATGTTGCCCAGAAGAAGCATGTAAAGGGAAAAAAGCAGTGGGCCTAAAACTGAACCCTGTGGAACACCAAACTCCACTTGAGAACATGTGGAATTGTCACCATCTAAATCTACAAACTGATAACGATCAGTCAAATAGGATCTGAGCCACAAGAGGGCAGTTCCCTTAATTCCTACTACCCTTTCTAATCTGTGAAGGAGAATACTATGATCAATGGTGTCAAAAGCTGCACTGAGGTCCAGTAACACAAGTATAGTGACGCAACCCTGATCAGAGGCCATTAGGAGGTCGTTTACTACTTTAACAAGTGCTGTCTCTGTGCTCTGATGAGGGCAAAATCCAGACTGATACAGTTCATTTATGCTATTTCTGTGTAGATGTGAACATAGCTGCTGTGATATTACCTTTTCCAGAATCTTGGAGATAAAGGGAAGGTTTGATATTGGCCTGTAATTAGAAAGCTGACAGGGGTCAAGGTCAGGTTTCTTGATTAGCAGTTTAATAACAGCTAATTTAAAGGATTTGGGGACATACATAAATGTGTATGTAAAATATGCCTGGTGCATGGCATTATGCTAAAGTCTCAGGTGTAAATGTTTGAGATGCACTACATGGTCTGTGGCCCATTAACAGATATTTGTCCAGCCTATTGCCCAACAACAAATACAGAGGGGCACAAAAGTGTATACACACTGACAGTTGTTATCTATGCTCTTTTTAAAACTTGATCAGTATGCATTTTTGGGGCCTCTCTGTAAAATTTTGTTTGTTTACTTGGAACAATACAGGCTAACATTTTTTTTTTTTTTTTAGGAATGTGTCTGCATAACCCTTGCCTTCACACAAGCGGCGTTCAGTTTTTGAAGGCAATCGAGAATCATACTGAGTAAGTGTATAATATATATATATATATATATATATATATATATATATATATATATATATATATATATATATATGTGTGTGTATGTATGTATGTGTGTATATGATGATGATGTACATTAGTTTATTTTATTGTGTTACCAGCATGCTCATGTTTTTTCTTTTTTCAACACGACACGGTTCCACAGACTCTGCGATTCCTGCCCTCACGGGAACCTGGACCTCACCTGCCGTCTGCTAACTTCTATTCTCCCATGAGTCTCTCCAAACTGTTTTTTTTCAGAGAACGCTGTGTCAACTCTGTGCCACAACAGCAATGCTCAGGCTGCCAAGGCAACTACGAAGGGATGCAAATATAAATGGACAGACGTCAGCATCACTGAGATGTACCACTACATTGGACTCCTATCTTACATGGCCATGGTGAAGTTGTCCTCTATCACAGACTAATGGAGACAGAGTATTTTGACAGTACCTTTTCCAGCTACCGTCATGTCAAGGGACAGATACCGGACAATTTCTTGGAATGTGCACATGAGTCACCCAGATGCAGACAAGGAGAATGACAGGAAGAGGGGCACATCCAAACATGATCGTCTGTTCAGGGTTAGACCTCTTATGGACACTATCCGTCATGCTTGGAAAGCTATCTATCATCCCAGAAGAAATTCAGCTGTGGATGAGAGAATGGTGGCCTGCAAAGCACACACAGAAATGACGCAGTACATGAAAGCCAAGCCAACTAGGTGGGGCTTCAAGTTGTTTGTTCTTGCTGATTCTTCAAATGAATACACTATGGACTTTTCTGTGTACACAGGAAAGAACAACTTTCCCACAGGCCATGGACTATCATATGATGCTGTGACGTCTCTCTTGGACTGTAAAGTTTTACGTTCAGGGTACCATGTGTACATGGACAATTTCTACACAAGTCCAAAGCTCCTAAAAGACTTGCTTACCATGGAGTTTGGTGCATGTGGGACTTAGAGACAACAGGAAGGACTGCCCTCGGAATGCAAATAATTCACTCTCTCAAAAGTCTGCCAGGGGATCCGTCAGGTGGATTTGAGATGGACCTCTTGTATTTGTGAAGTGGATGGACACCCAAGAAGTATCTGTTTGTTCTACCATCCATTCTTCTTATACAGGAGACACTGTGCAGAGGAGGATGAAATTACAAGGTACATTTGTGAAATTACTACAAAGACATTTCCATGTCCTGCACCTGTGACTGCGTACAACCAGCACATGGGGGAAGTTGACCTGTCTGATCAGCTGTTACAGTACTACACCGCACAGCACAAAACAATGAAGTGGTACAGGAAGATTTTTTTTACACTTCTTAGACATTGCTGCCACCAATGCTTTCATTGTGCGTAAAGAACTATATGGTAACCTGTCCCATAAAGAGTTTATGGAACAACTTATCAAAGAGCTTTGTGGTGTCTCACAGGAAGTAGTACCAAAACGGACAAGTACTGACCATGTACCAGTTCCAGTAGCTGTCACAGGTTGTGTGTGCATTGCAAAGCAGTCCATGGCAAGCGGCAAAAAACACATTGGAGATGCCAGGCATGCAACGTTCCCCTGTGTCTTCAGTTGAACAGAAACTGCTTTCAAGAGTGGCACAGGGATCTGTGACTGTTGACACCATAAATCCATTTTATCTTGCACTGTTCCTGTTTGCACGATTTTGCTTTGAATGTCTGTTTCAGTTTTTTAGTTTTTTTTATTTTTATCTTGGAGCAATTTTCTCACCGAATTTATTTTTCATAAATTTATTTTGCTCTGTTCCCAGTTGCAGTTTTACCCTGAATGCATGTTTTTGTAGGGTTTTTGTATCATTCACTGCTTTTGTTTGTATTATTTTACCCTGAATGTCTGTTTTTACACATTTTGTTTATCTCGAACTGTTCCTGAGATTCTTGCAAGTGATTCTTGATTTATTCTAAATAAACTACAAACAAAGAAATATGTTTTTGTCCTCAAATTATTTTCTTGTAGCACTTCCGTCTGTCACAGACCTGACTGAAAGGGGTATTTATGCAGCTCATTATTCGGGTCTTTGTCTCCTCTGGTGTGAAGTAGAGGATTATTCATGATCATTCACACCTCCTCACATACGGCCTTTCTGAACAAAAAGTGTCTTAGGAAATGTAAATGAATACATTGCTTTCTGTGAAAGAGTGATCAAGATGATTATCACATCATTTTGAAGTAAAAACTCTTGTAAATAAATGTTATGAATGTGTTTTGTGAACTTATTTCAGTGATATTTTTTTTCAATAATCACGCATAACTGTTATTTTCTCCAAAGTACAAATTTGTACATACATGCTGCTCACATATTACTGTAGCCCAATTTGTGCTGAATACAGTATAGTTCGCCTTTAGACATTTATATGTTTATAAGTAACTGAAAAATATACAAATGTCAAGACATGTCAAAACTTCTTCAGGGCCCCAAAACACCCTCAGACTCCTAAGGGTTAAGGTGTGCCAGCTGGCACTGTTTTTATGTTGCTCTTTGTCAGGGCAAATCGTTCAGTGACAACCTCGTAAAATTCCATGTAATGTAAACAGGTACTGTACATCTGTATGAATAAACCGAGAGGCCAATCCCTGTGAAAATGGCGAATTCAGGGAAAGGCTCCCCCGCGAGAGGTTTTGTGTGGACCACTAAGCTTCTACAGATTCTAAAATTGACATTGTTACTGTTTTTTAATAGTTGCAGTGGAAGAGTCTGATAATTTATTTATCATAAGTTACCATATTGTTTTTAATCACTCTATACACAACCTAGGATTTCACATATGCTATTTAGTGGTAGTTTTCACTTCTACTACTAATGATAATAATACTGAATGGAGAAAGCGCAGTCAAAGAAGTATCATCATTGCAGGAGAGAAGAAAATGAAGAATAAATACATATAAGTATTTAAATACGTTTATGAGTTCTGTCATAATAGAGATAACCCTTAACAGCCAAGAGCTAGCTTTAGCAACAATTGGTGATTTTCATATTTTTTTTGTATATACCGTATATTTTCAAATGTTATATTTGAAAATATATATATGAAAATGTTTAATTTGTTGTGTCATCTGTTTATAGCGTTGGCTTAATTTGTGATTGAGACAAATGGGTTTAATAGAAATAATTTTTATTAGTAGTAGTAAGCCAGGCTTTAGCAACCTTGGTCAAATCACAATATACTTTAAGCTCTCTTACGCGCAAATGAGTTCTCTCTCTCTCTCTCTCTCTCTCTCTCTCTCTCTCTCTCTCTCTCGCACACAAACATACACGCACACACAAATAGCACCTGAAATGATGATTGAGACCCATGGGTTTAATTTGCATAACAAAAATTATTATTAATAGTAGTGGTAGTAGTAGTAATCCAGGACAATATAAGATCTCTCTCTCTCAATAAAACAGTACATGAAATTGCATTAAACCAAATGAAACTAGTGCAAAAATATAAGCATCTATACTATCATATAGCATATAAACTATCCATGTCCTGCGATAACAGGCGTTAATCCTCTGGAACTTTTTTGTTGTTTTAGTATTGTTCTCAAGTGTGAATGTTTATTGGGATTTAATCTGTCTCTCTGTTGCCGCATCTATTCACAGTTGTGATAAGTGATTAATGCCCCATCAGATCTTTGATGGGGGAACGTTATGCAGGGTTAAATGACAAAAGAAATACTGATCTGTTCACGAGAGGGGCAGAGGGGCAGATCTGCGCATAAACTGCTCAGAACGGGCAGATCCGCAGGCTGCTACAACAGCACAAAAAATACATAACTCTCGGTAAGGGCATAAGCCCAGAGAGGAGCCCCGTCCGTTCTCTGTAGATGGCGGAGATTTGTTTATTTTGTGTTATCAGTTTTCTTTTGTTTCCTTTCAAGTTTCCTAATTAATTATCCCATGCCTTCTCCAAACGGAAAGGTCTTCCAGTGCATATCATAAGCACTCTCACACACTCTTATTTCGTTAAACCCCTCTCATGCTCTGCGTAAGAGCTCTTATCATTAAAAGCATCTTGTGGTGCGGCTCTCCAAACTGCGCCACGTAACATCCGTATGGGCAGATATTTGTTCCAGATATTATGCGCCATTAATCAATTTGTTCTGCCAATTTTGACTATCAGGGAAAAAAAAAACATCATCAAAAATATAACGGGAACAAATCCAAGCAGAAGTTACATTTTGAGATTTACTTTGCAGCAAAATATTATCCAACAAGTTTTTTAAATAACTAGATAAAACACACCGTAATGTAAAATACACAGCCTCTAACACCAAACTCTAATTGGCATATCTTCTAACTTGAGGAAACAATAAATGTTATAATAAAGAAAGTCTATAATTGGAATGAGACATCATCAAACATTAAAAATATATTTAAAAAGCTCATTAACGACGCATATACCAAAACATTTTTCTTATGTAATAAATTCTACATTTAAAAAGATAATTGGTTATCAATGGGATTCCTTCTTGGATGAGTCCTTGCAAACAATAATGTATTAAATAATTACATAAATGAAACAACCTACAATCACAAGTCTTCTAACAGAAGCAGTTATTACATTCTATACACACATTATTGATACTCCTTCAATATACTGATACTGATAGTCCTTCAATATATTTTGTAACTGTTCGAATGCTTTTCTTTTGCAACTTAAGTTCACAAATGATTATTTCACAAATTCTGATTCCAAATATTTTTTAGACCTTATCTTAAGTTATAATAATGAGATCACCATATTCAGAAACTTTCAAATACAGGGATCAGTCAGTCATCTCTCTCTCGTCTACAGCTTGTCCAAAATTCTGCTGCTCGACTTTTAACCGGTACATGCAAAAGTGATCACATCACTCCTGTATTAAAGTCACTTCACTGGCTCCCGGTTCGCTACAGGATTGATTTTAAAATTTTAATACTTGTTTTTAAATCACTGAATGGTTTTACACCTCTGTACATCTCTGAGCTTTTACAACCGCATACAATATCAAGAAATCTCAGATCCTCAGACCAGTTACTCCTCTCTGTCCCAAGGTCTAGATTAAAGCTCAGAGGTGACCAAGCGTTTGCTTTCGCTGCGCCTAAATTATGGAATGGTTTACCGTTTAATATTAGAGCAGCACCTACATTAGAAACTTTTAAATCCAGACTGAAAGCTCACTTCTTTTCAATAGCCTTTAAACCTGGCTGAGACATTTGATCCCCTTTTTATTCTTTTTGATTATTTGTTTTACTTTTTAGTTAAGTTTAATTTATTATGTTTTTTAATTAAATTATCTATGCATGATTTCATTTGATTATTGTTTTTAGTAACTGTCACTAACTGATTTTTATTAACTTTTTACATAGTTATATTACATTTTATTTTGCTTTCATTTTATGCTGTTTAATTCTGGTTTTCTTTTTGTTTGTTTTTTCCCTCCCTCTTTATTATTGTACAGCACTTTAGTCAACTTCGGTTGTTTTTAAATGTGCTATAAATAAATTTGACTTGACTTGACTTGACTTGAGAAACTTGACTAATACAGGACAATACATTAATTTGCTAGCCCAGTAAATTTAAGTAGGAATTTGTTAAGGATGGTTGAAGCAGAAGTGGAGTGCCATTCTTATTCTCTAGCTCACCAGTGAAGCACAGCAAGCATATTTTGCCCTCACAAGTGAGGAAATGGAAAATTATGACCGACTTAAAGAAGAGATCCTGAAAAGAAGTGAAAGGGTTTGTTAACTGGGTTTTGCTTCCTTTTAAAGGAAGAAAGGAAGGCTGAGAGATCCCATCCCCCTGTGGGACATGGTGAACGTGATGGAGTACACTCTCTACACTCACATTCATGTTTTTAATTTGGAAACTAAATGGTTCAAATCTGAAGTTATCTCAGATCACTATCTTGTTTCGTTTAAAGTTAAACGACATTAGTAATAATGTACACATAATGCCACGCTATCACATTAAATGTACATTCACACCATATACCACACAGATCTTTATTTGTAATTAGCTGTGCTTGGATCACCATGTATCCCATACAGAACTCGGTCAGGTGACTGAATATTTAGAGTCAACATTCCATTATACCTTAGATAATATAGCTCCAGTTAAAAGAAAAATTATTAGAGATAAGAAACTTGCTCCTTGGTCTAATAAACACACTTTAAAACAGACCAATTGAAAATACAATATAGAATATATGTAATGGCAAACCGATAGTTGCTATTTTAAATAGCATGAAAGGAGAGTGTATTGACTAATAAAAAAGCTCATTAACATTTCTCTTCACTCTTATAGAAAAAATATATATATATTCTAGATTTATTTAATACTAAATCAAAATTAAACAGGAATCAGACCACTGCAGAAAACTCCACATCAATAACATTAATAATCATCAACTTGTGCACTAGATCCTATGCCTACACATTTTCTCAAATAAATAATGCCAGGAATAATGGAGCAACTGTCTCTTCATTCAGCAGTGGGCATGTACCAAAAGATTAGCAGCTATTAAACCTAAGAAACCTAACCTTGACCACTGTCAGCTATAAAACTATATGATATTAAACCTCCCCTTTATCTCCAATATTCTAGAAAGGGTATGATCATAGTTCAAACTGCAATATAAAAGACAATAAAGAGACTCCTTATATGGATAACTGACCTTGACTGTTTTTCCTAGTGTTAGGTTTCCTAATGCAACATAGTTGATAATTCCTTAACTGGCATGGAATTGCATCATAAGGATTACCTCATTTATTCTTAGAATAAACTAAAATTAGGGACCACATTTTCTTATGACTATGAATAAGGCTCATTAATTGTAATACAAGGTAAATGATAAATTATGTGAATAATGATGTGCACCTTTACGTCGGGAAAATAGGCGGAAAAAAGCTCCAAAAAAAGGTTGTTTTTTAAACTTGTTGAGATTAGAGTCATTGTACTATGTGTAGTAGTCATATGTGGCAAAAGTCATGTGTGAAGATTTTGTCTGTGTGAAGTTATGAATATGGCTGAATAGTCAAGGTCGTGCAAAGGTTCATAGTTGAAAACAGCTACATAGGCAAAGACAAAACTTGAATTACAGATAAGGTAAGAATAAATGTACTGTGGCTGACAAATATGAAATGTAAACACTTTCAATTTAACGAGGTAAAAGTCTCAAGATTCAATTCACCAAGAAGCAGCAGCAACAGCAAATTTTATGAATGAATTGAAATTAAATAAATTAAATAACAATTAAAACAAATCAAGTAAGTTGCCGAAACAAGCTATTGGAATATAATACACCAGATCAGATATTAAGGACTGAGTTCAGAATAAATGTACATTGGCTGGAAAATATGAATTGTAAACCCCTTTAATTTAATGAGATAAAAGTTTCAAGATTCAATTCATTAAGAAGCCAGCACTAACAGCAAATTTGATGAATTAATAGAAATTAAATTAATTAAATAACAATTAAAACAAATCAAGTAAGTTGCAGAACCAAGCTATTAGAATATAATACACTAGAACAGATATTAAGGACTGAGTTCAATTCATAAACACTGATCAGACAGTTTAAGGTTCTTCTGTGAGAGTTTTTTCACCCTAACTCTATTCAAACCCAATTAACTAACATACTGGTTGTAATTTATAACCATATATGAACATATATACCCAGCAAACATGCCAGTGCAGACCCAGTAAGGGGCCACTGAGGGCAATAAACATGGACCCACTATGGGCAGCTCACTGTAGGCCTCATTACTGCCATGAAATGTGGGGCATATATGGGTACACTACACATTAAGTTGAGTGTGGGCTGCCTACACTAAACAAAGTGTTTAAACTCTGCTTAGCAGCACACACAGGCTTCGGCAGCACACACAGGCTTCATGCTCACTCACTGTGGTTAGCCCACATTTAGCCCACTATATGGGCCATCCTATAAGCATCTAAAGGGTGTTTTAATATTAATTTAATTAAAAATGTATTTTTAATGTAAGTTAGAAAATCAGAAAATGTATTTAATATTTTTTTACAATACCATACAAGACAATACTTAAATTAACTACTGTTCATCCCTGGTGATTCATTCCTTGGTCAAGACCTTGTGATAACCCTGGAAAACAATCAGATCTCTCCTTCAGCCACTGCCCGCAATCTTGGGGTAACTGTAACTTACTTGCTCTTGTCTATTTTTTCTTCACAACATCAGAAGAATCCACCCATTTCTTTCTTCACAGGCTACTCAGGTGCTTGTTCAGTCGATTATTATTTCAAGACTGGACTACTGCAACTCACTCCTGGCAGGTCTGCCTCTGTCCACCATTTCTCCGCTTCAGCTGATCCAGGATGCAGCGGCATGGCTCATTTTTTAACCTTCTCAGGTTCTCCCACACCACCCACTTCTCTGCTCCCTGCACTGGCTTCCCGTAGCTGCCCATCAAATTCAAAACCCTGATGCTCTCCTACAAAGCTAAAAATGGCCCAGCATCCACTTACCTCTCTGCTCTTACCAGACTCTTTTCTGTTCTGGCACCTAGGTGGTGAAACGAACTTCCTCTAAATGTCCATACACCAGAGTCTTTGACAATCTTTAAACAACGACTCAGTATGTATCTGTTTCTTCTATACTAATCCGTCCCCCCCCTGCCTCCCCCCAAAAAAAACTTTGCCAACTGTGACTGATGGCACTTAGTTAGGAACCAGTGTAACCCAGTGACGGAAACTTCAAAGAACTTCTTGTAAGTTGCTCTTGATAAGAGCGTCTTTGGGCATTTGGGAGACTAAACCAACAGTCTTCTAGCTGCATAGAGTCATCACTCAGGGTCCATCATGTTGAGACTGTCTGTTTATGCACTAAACACAAATTTAGAAAGACTCAAAAAGTCTGTTTTAGTAATTTAATTAACATAGATACCACAAACTCAGATCACACTGAATGTGCAGCCGGCACCTCTGATCTGACCTGGACTGTTAAATATTAGATTTCTCGCATTTAAAGCAGTTACTGTTAATGAAACTATCACAGACCAGGAGTTTGATATATTATGTTCAACAGAAACCTGGATTAAAGAAAAAGAGTATGTAGCTCTAAATGAAGCTAGTCCTCCTGGATACAGCTACATACACCAGCCTCGGCAGAGAGGAGGCATCACAGTTATTTACAATGATAATCTGTCTATCATACAAAAACATGGATTCTAATTTTATGCATTTGAAGGTCTCTATAGTAACTTAAAAAGTGTAGCTACAAAAATGAAGTCAGCTCAGTCGATCCCACTAATTATCATTTACAGACCCCCAGGGCCATACTCTGAATTTCTCTGTGAATGTGCAGATTTCCTCTCAAACGTTGTAATCTCCTTAGACAAAGTGTTAATTGCTGGAGACTTTAATATTAATTTTAAGAATCCAGAATATCCCCTGAGAACAGCATTAATGTCCATACTGGACTGGACTGAATTCGATCAGCCAACTAAATATTTAGAGTCAACATTTCATTATATCTTAGATAATGTAGCTCCAGTTAAAATGAAATTGATTAGAGATAAGAAACTCACTCCTTGGTATAATGACCACACATGCACTTTAAAACAAACCACTCTGAAATTAGAACACAAATGGCGTCAAACTAAATTGCTAGTATTCCAAATAGCATGGAAAGAGAGCATCCTGAACTATGAAAAAAATAATACTTTACTCCTCTTGAAGAAAGTTAACTGATTTCACTCATCTCTTCTTCAAAATTGTCAACCTGTGTATTAGATTGTATACCGACATATTTTCTCAAGCAGCTATAACAAAACCTCTGTTGAAAATAATTAACTTTTCACTCAGCAGTGGGTATGGTCCCAAATCCTTAAAATTAGCAGTTATTAGATAGTTAATTAGTTAGTTAGTTAGTTAGTTAGTTAGTTAGTTAGTTAGTTAGTTAGTACCACAGCAACTATATTCATATCTACATAGGAATGGCATAAACAAATTATATCAGTCAGGATTTATGCCTCATCACAGCACAGAGACAGCACTTGTTAAAGTAGTAAATGACCTCCTACTGGCCTCTGATGAGGGTTGCGTCACTATACTTGTGTTACTCGATATCAGTGCAGCTTTTGACACTATTGATCATAGTATTCTCCTTCACAGATTAGAAAATGTAGTAGGAATTAAGGGAACAGACCTCTCAGATCCTATGGCTCATCCTATTTGACTGATCGTTATCAGTTTGTAGATTTAAATGGTAACCATTCTGCATGTTCTAAAGTGGAGTTGTAAGTTGTAAGCATGGTATTAGTTTTCATTGTTATGCTGATGACACACAGTTATACATCTCAGCAAAACCAGATGAGAAAAAAGCAATGTTAAGCAATGTGTGCAGGACATAAGAGATTGGTGGTTAATTAACTTCCTTCTGCTTAATTCTGTGTAGGTTCGCAACGGGAACCTCACTGAGCAAAAGGGGGATATGTAGGGACTGGCAGGCCCTCAAAGAGGGTCGCTGAAAGTGGGAGACACAGTTCACGACATCAGCAAATAAGGAAAGAAACTGTTACTCTTTCCCAACTCTGGAGCATATCTGCAAACAACTTCCTTGCACAAGACAGAAGCATTTCACATCTTCACTCAAGTTTCACAACCCCCCGGCATTCCTGACCCCCCGGAATGAGTTTCCTCTGGACCCCAGAACAGAGAACATACAAAGCTTTAGGGACACATACTATGTTAATCAGTTAAGGTATGCCACTAGGGCAGATATAAAATTATATATGTCTGTGCATGTAGAATGTATAATGACTTTGTGTTATTTTCAACATGTGTATCATAAACTTACGGAGTGTAATCAACCTGTACAGCCCTTGCTATAGATAAAGGTATGAATGGGTATGCAAGACATGGGATGTTTGGTATCAAATGAAAGCTCTGTATATTCAATGAACTTTGATGTGCATGAAATCAGACTCATGTTAATACACTTTATCTAAATTACCAAAACTCCACTGAGATGGCCTCCCATGTGACAGAACAAACCACAGGTTAAATGTATGCATGAAAAAGAGGAACCATGCGGGACATGGCTACGCCCACAACTATCTCTGATTGGAACAAACAGCTGTGGGACAGACCTGCACCGTGAGATTAAAAACCTAAGGTCAGAGCAGCCTCAGCACGTTTTTGAACGTCACGCCGTCTGAAGGAAGCAAGCGGATGCCTCTCTTGCTCTTTGACTTCTGACCTGCGCCACCCAGCGATCGAAGACTCCGCTCTCCGCTTGAACACCGCCTCTGTGCAACGAAGAGACCCGCAGAAGAAGTCTCAGAGCGTCGTCATCAGTAACCAGGCAACCAACATGCCGCCGAAAGCTTTCCCAAAAGACGTCACCTCAACCCAGCGCCCCGACCAATTAGCAACACCGTGATTCCCTTCACTGAAGGCGAACCAACGAGAACAACCGTCACGTAACGCAAGTAAAACTTGCTGAAAGTGCTGCGCAAATTCATAACAAAACTGTAAGATTAAACCCAAGGCTCTGTTCTTGTGACTTTCTCGGTTCTAGTAAACCTAAACAGAACTCCATTTACTTTCATTCTCTAAACTGTTCATGTGTATGTATGTGTGTGTGTGTGTGTGTGTGTGTGTGTGTGTGTGTGTGTGTGTGTGTGAGTGATTAAATAGCGTAGTTTCATGTAACATAGACAATAAATTCTTGCTTCTTTTTAAAGAACTGTTGTCTTGGTCATGTATTTTAAAGTTTAAACATTTACCCAGATCTCACGTTACCTTGCTCATGATTGCTAAATACTAGATTTTGTGTTATCATCGGTGGCCACGTGATAAGCAGAACTGGTAAGATATACTAAATTGTGCTAAACGCTGGACGGGTAGTCGATAAAGTGTACTCTATAAATTTTGATTGAATTCAATTAACATTAACCTGAATCCTTAAAGATTCGATTCACTTCTGACACAGAGTTGAAAGCCTATACCTGATAAGACAGAAGTTCTAGTCATAGGACGACAAGCAGCTAGATGCAAGCTTTCTGATAACACTAACTTTAAATGGCCTTGCTGTTCCATCAAGTGCAACAGTGAAAGACCTCAGTGTGATTATAGATCCCAGCCTTTCATTTGAAGCACATGTAGATAATATTACCAGGATAGCATTCTTTCACCTCAGAAATATTGCCAAGATAAGAGATATACTGTCACTAAACAATGCAGAAAAACTAGTTCATGCTTTTATCACCTCTAGGTTGGACTATTGTAACGCCTTACTGTCTGGTTGTTCAACTAGTTGCATAAACAAGCTTCAATTAGTCCGGAATGCAGCAGCGAGAGTCCTCACTAAAACCAGAAGATACGAGCACATCACCCCTATCTTATCCCCACTGCATTGGCTCCCTGTGAAAGTTCGCATCAATTTTAAAATACTACTATTGACGTATAAAGTATTAAATGGTCTCACGCCATAGTATCTGAGTGAACTGCTACTGTCTTACGATCCGCCACGCCTACTTCGATGAAAGGATGCAGGCTGCTTGTTAGTACCACATATTATGACAACTACAGCAGGGGGCAGAGCTTTTTCTTACAAAACCCCAAAGTTATGTAATAATCTTCCAATTAATGTTCGGGACACAGTATCAGTGTTTAAGCCTAGGCTAAAAACCAATTTATTTAGCCAAGCATTTTTGTAAATAAATTTGCCTTAGATAAAGGAGCAGATCTGGGGGACTCATGGACATACAGTATTATGCTGAACTGGTCTGTTAAGATGCTGTCTTCCCCACTCTCATTCATCACTCATGTTTGTTTACGGTGAATTGATTGGTCGCTTTACATCTCAGGGAGCCCTCATGTCTGTGTTTCCTTCTGGCTCTTCCTTTTAGTTATGCTGTCATAGTTAGTCCTGCCAGAGTCCCTGCTTGCACTCTGGACTAAAAATACATTCACATTATACATTGTCTGACTGTGACCATACCAAGGGTTCAGGCATCAGATTGAGAGCAGAGAAAGAGAGCTAGTCAACCTGTTCAGACCTTGCGTTTTTAATCTCAAGATGTATGTCCATCCCACAGCAGTTTGTTCCAATCAGAGATGGTCGTGAGCATAGACATGCCCCGCATGGTTCCTCTTTTTTGTGCATACTGTAGGGTTTCAGCTCTGAGTCAGAAGTTTTTAAACTGGGTTAAAATTTATAGCATAAACTTTATCGACTACCCATCCAGCATTTAGCACGATTTAATGTATCTTACCAATTCTGCTCATCACGTGGCCACTAATGATAATACAAAATCTGGTATTTCTCAATTATAAGCAAGGTAACTTAATATCTGGGCAAATGTTTATACTTAAAAATACATGACCAGGACAACAGTTCTTTATCAAGAAACAAGAATTTATTTGACTAAACTAAGATAAATGGAACTACGCTATTAAACATACACATGTATACAAACGATTCAAAGGATGAAGGCTAATGAAGTTATCTAGACCTGAGAAAGTCACAAGAACAGAGCCTTGGGTTTAGGCTCATGGTTTCGTTATGAAGCGAGCACCAATTTCAGTAAGGATTCACCTTCGGTGTTAGGGAATCATGGCATTGCTGGTGCTCTGGTCCTGGATGACATCTCTGAGCGAAGCCCTTCACTGATGCACTGGTTGCTTGGTTATTGACAGCAGAGCTCTGGCACTTCTTCTAGCGAATTCTTTGTTGCGGAACTTCGGGGTTCTGGCACGAAGTTTCTTGAAGACGTTGGAGAGTGGACGAGCGGTTTGCTTGCCAGTCAGACGGAGGGTGAAAGTCGACGGTGGATGAGCAATGAAAGAGCTTGTTTCAGACGTGTATGTTTCTCCCTCTCCAAAGCATAAAACTTCCTCCTTTGTTTATCAGATTGACAATTTACACTGTTGGAGTCGAGGTCGTCTGAACTTTTATGGCTTCAGGCACAGCAGACTCCCTTTTCCAGGCTTGCTTAAGTTTCCCACTTCTTGATGTCAGAGAGGCTTCTTGATGTTAGAGGACCGATAAGATTAGCGAGATGGCGCCATGTAGGCTGCTTGCGGGGAACTGGAATGTAATAGTTATGTAATTAATAGTCAATGTAAATTGGTAGTTCCCAGAATATCAAAAATTTACAAAAGGGGATAGGGCATTTTCAGATTTAGCTCGAAAACCTTGGAATGGCCATCCTGGCAGTATTCAGGGCTCAGACAGTTTCCCAGTTTAAAAGTAGACTCAAGACACATCTCTTTAATCTGGCATATATGTAATTCATCCCATTACCTCATACTACAGTACATCTGTCCTGAATGGCAACTACACTAATTCTTTCCACCTGTTCTTCCTTTCTCTACCCATCCCAAAGCATCTGGAGATTTTGCCAGCTCCATAGACAGAGGCCAATCCTGCGAGGACCCTGAGGCATCCAGATAAGGACCAGCTCCAGCTGGATTCTGCTTCATGATGGTTTAGAGCTACACATGCTGCTCCTTAGCTCCCAGTGATCCAGACCCCATCTGCCTTCTGCACCTGCTGACTCATCCTGCTGACTCAACCATGGGAGAAGTAGTGAAGGATTTGAGTTGGGATGTATGAAATACCAGATGGATCCGGAGCGCCGCAGGCAGCTGGAGCCGGTAGGTGACAGGGTTAATTCGGAGGTTGATGCGGTATGGTCCGATGAATCTTGGTGACAACTTTCTTGATTCAGTCTGCAGGTGTAGATTTTTTGTTGATAGCCATACCTTATCACCTATTTGGTACATTCGTCCCGGTGGGTGTCGACAGCGGTGTTGTCGAGTGTAACGGTAGTTAGCTTGTTGAATGGCGTCGTTTGCTTGTCTCCATAGCCGTCAACACCGGCGAACCAACTGTTGGGCCGACGGTACTTCCACCTCCGGTTCTTGATAGTCGAACATCGGAGGTTGGAAGCCGTAGCATACCTCGAATGGGCTTAGATTGGTGGCAGAGGAGGTGTGGAGGTTATGGGATAGCTCAGCCCAAATGAGGTAGCGGGCCCAGGAGCACTGGCGATCAGCAATGAAGCATCTCAGGTAGCGCTCCAGTTGTTGGTTGGTTCGCTCCGTCTGACCGTTAGTCTGTGGATGGTAACCAGAGGACAGACTGCAGGTGGAATTGATCAGATGCCAGAAGGCCTTCCAGAACCGAGATGTGAACTGGGGCCCCCTGTCCGAGACGATGTCCTTTGGGAACCCATGCAGGCGGACTACATGCTCTAATATCAGCTTGGCTGTCCTTTTAGCTGACGGGAGCCCCGGAGAGGGCCACCAGGTGGACAGCTTTGGAGAACCGGTTGACGATGGTGAGGATGGTGTCTCTTCCTTCGGAAACCGGCAGGCCCGTGATGAAGTCCACAGCAATGTGTGTCCAGGGTCAGCAGAGAACCGGGAGTGGTTGAAATTCCCCCGCGATGGTCCAGACGATGAATGGCTCTCTGGCGCCCTGGAGCCAGTGTCGCCATTCCTCCAAGGCCCACTTTATGGCCAGCAGCTCGTGGCCCCCTACTCCGTATCACTGCTGAGTGGTGTCAAATTTCTTGGAGAAAAAACTGCAGGGGTGCAGTTTTTGGTCTGGACCTCGCTGGGAGAGAACAGCCCTGGCGCCCACATCCGAAGCATCCATCTCCACAACGAATGGTTTGTCAGCATCCAGGTGAAGGAGGATGGGAGCAGTGGTGCAGCGGTGACAGAGTTCATGGAAGGCAGAGACGGCAGTTGAGGTGAGATTGAAGGGGTGAGATGATGGGCGGGTCAGAGCGGTGAGTGGAGATGCAACAGTACTGTAGTCCCGGATAAAGCGGTGATAGAAATTGGCAAACCCGAGAAATCGCTGGAGTTGTTTAAGAGTCTTGGGTAGGGGCCAATGACTCACAACTTCCAGTTTCTGCGGGTCCATGGCCACACCCTGGGACAAGATGACAACCGAGGAATGTGGTGGAGCACTCGTGAAAAGCACACTTTTCCAACTTACAGTACAGCTGGTGGGCGAGCAATCTCTTTAGAACCGCTCTGACGTGCTGGATATGTTCGTGGACGGTTCGGGAGTAGATGAGGATGTTGTCGAGCTAGACAAACACCCAGCGGCCTAACATGTATCTGAGGACCTCATTGATGAATTGCTGAAAAGCGGCAGGTGCGTTGCAGAGACCAAAAGGGATGACCAGACTCTCGTAGTGTCCTGTAGGGGTGATGAAGGCCGTCTTCCACTCATCGCCCTCTCTGATGCGCTCTTGTAGGCGCTCCGGAGGTCCAACTTAGTGAAGATGGTGGCACCAGAGAGGGCGTCCAGGGCAGAGTTGGTAAGAGGCAGCGGGTGTCAGTTTTTTATGGTAATGTTATTGAGCCCCCGGTAATCGACACAGGGATGAAGACTACCATCGCGTTTTTTCACGAAGAAGAACCCCGTGGCGGCAGGTGAGGAGGAGGGCCGGATGGTGCCATGGCGAAGTCTGCTGGAAACATACTCCTCCATCGCCTGCATCTCGGTGTTGGATAGTGAATAGAGGTGGCCGCGGGGTGGCGTGGCGCCTGGCTGAAGATCGATGGCCAGGTCGTATGGGCGATGAGGAGGTAGGTGGGTGGCGCGTCTCTTACAGAAGACTTCAGCCAGGTCTTGGTAGTCTAGCGGGATGTTGTCTGTGTCGACATTGAGGGCCTCGGACTCCCTAGAGCACGTCCCAACCTCGGCCCGTAGGCAGAGCTCGGTGCAGGTCGGCCCCCACTGTAGAATCCGGTTTTGGGTCCATCATATGAGTGGGTCATGATGCAGCAGCCAAGGGTGTCCAAGGATGATGGGTGGTGATGAAATGGTAGTGGTGTAAAACTGAATCTGTTCCTGATGCTGGTTGATGATAAGAGTGATAGGCTGAGTTTGAAAGGAGATGGGGCTGGAGGAAAGGGGCTGACAGTCGACTGATGTAATGGTTATGGCCTGGGATAACACCTCGATTTTTACCCCCAGTTTTTTGGCGTATGAAGAGTCAATGAAGTTACCTGCTGCCCCGGAGTCGACGAACGCGGTACTTCCGACCCGTTTGTGGCCAAACTGGAGGTGTACTTTTACCGTGATACGGGAATCATTAGTCAGGGTGGTGGAGAGGGAGATGGGACCCAGTGAGCTACTTTCATTTCTCACCGGGGCTGCGCGTTTCCCGGCCGCAGAGGGCAGATGGCTCGATGGTGTGCAGCAGATCCACAATACGCGCAGAGCCCCTCTCTAAAACGGCATTCCCGTTCTGCAGCGATTAAGGAGGCGCGCCCTAATTGCATGGGTTCCCCGGCTCCTGTGTCAACCACGGAGGTGGAGGACCGATGGTTCTGGTGGATGTTGCAGTGAATGCGAAGTGGGCTTCTGGAACTGGAGCGTGGGAAACGAATGGCGTGGTGCGAGGTAGTGCTGTCGTGATGGGTGGTAGGGTACTGGGAGCTGGCTTGGGGCGAGCGAGCAGACGTTGGTCGATCCGGAGGGCGAGTTGGATTAAGCCCTCCAAGGTCATGGGAGCTCTCGTCCAGCGAACTCGTCTTTTATACGCGAAGCCAGTCGCTCGTAGTAGGCCGTCCAGAGGGCGGAGTCTCCCCAGTCGGTCTGCACAGCGAGAGTGCGAAACTTTGCGGTGTAGCGGCTCACGGACGACCCTCCCTACCGTAGATGATATAGCTTAGAGTCGGTCTCCACTTCAGTGGCCGGATGCTCAAAGGTGAGTTTGAGCTGACAGGTGAATTCTGTGTATGAGTAGGCGATGTCTGAATCTGAACGAAGGACCGCCGTGGCCCACTCAGCTGCCTGCCCGGATAGCAACGAGACGAGAAGAGCAATGCGCAGTCGGTCTGTGGAGTATCTGGTGGAATTAAACTCAAATCCAATGCAGTTAGAAAAACACTACACTTGCCATCCCATTTGTCTGGTAAAGCTTGAAAAACATCAGAAGGTGTGGAGGGGGTTGGCGGCGCAGCAGCCGCTGCGATGGGCGTGGCAACAGCCGGCTGAGCGCCCGCCTCACGGAGGGTCGCATTCTCCTGTCGCAGCTCTGCCACCTCGCGACGTCTTGGAGCTCCTTGTGGAGAGATGTGACTTCACCACGAAGCTGATCGATCAGCTTAGCATGCTGGTCAACCACATCGCAGAGGCGAGCAAACTCCGCTGGGGTTTACTGCAGATGGCTCAGTCATTCTGTCACGAACTAACCGGAGATGAATCGGAAGACTAGCAGTTAGCCCTGTAGCGTAGACGGTAAACCCAAACGCGGAAGTAGTGCGAGCAGGCAAGAGAAAGAGTTTACACAAATAAACCCGCGTTCTAAATACACACACCCAATCGGAAGCGATAACCCAAGAAAGTGAGTACTCATGTTTAGACGAGCGAGGCATTGGCGATAGCATGGACAAAACTCAATGACTGAGCGAGTGTAAAGCGCCATCTTGTCTTCTTTTATGCTTCCTAAGTCGCGACCGTACTACTTCCGGGTCCTCGTGCCGGTCGCGTTAGGAGTGCGCATGACAACCCATTCATACCTTTATCTATAGCAAGGTTTGTACAGGTTTATTACACTCCTTAAGTTTATGATAAACATGTTGAACACAACACAATATCACACATTCTATATGAGCACAAACATATATAATTTAATATTTGCCCTACTGGGATACTTTAACTGATTAACATTCTGCATGTCACTAAAGCTTTGTATGTTCTCTTTTCTGGGGCCAAAAGGTGAAGCAGGAAACTCACTCCGGGGGGTCAGCAACTGCCAGAGGGTTGTGAAACGTCCCTATTAAAGGGATTTGTGCTGATCTACACCATTTGAGTGAAGGTGTGAAATGCTTCTCTCTTTAGCAAGGAAGTTGCTTTGCACCATCTGAGTTGGAGACATGTAACTGTTTCTTTCCTTATTTGCTGAGGTCATGAACTGTCTCTTCCTTGTCCAATGGCTTGCACCATTTAGCTTGGGGTTGGTGAAAGCCATCTGGGTTTCCTCTTTTGATCAGCTGCTTTACACCACAGAGAGAGAGAGAGATAACCTTATCAGCACAGTGCCGTTTTGCTGGAAGGTGACAGATTCACTGCTCCATTTTCCTGTTAGTCCCGACATATCCCCGTTTTGCTCTGTGAGGTTACCATTGCCAATGTCAGCCGGTACTAGAACAAAAAGGCAGAGAAAGAGAGAACAGGCACAAGCAAGACACAAACAGCAACTCAATCCCCAACTGAGTCATGGTGCAGGATTGTTAATTTTGGGGTAACGTCAGGTTAGGAACTTTTAAGCCAAGGGATGCATTGTTTGGGGCACTACCTAGATTTGTGAGTTGTCAACTGGATCAATTGTCAGGGTTCAACGAGGTGGTGCGGGAGTGATTTCAATCAAATTTGTCGAGTTCTCGGGTTCAGGTTCTTGGTCGGGTTGACAAAGGGCGAAGGAGTACTGTTTGAAGAAGGGTGAAATTTTGAGTTCTGTCTGATACTTGTCATCGGGAAGGTGATATAATGCCAAATCATCAATATGGAGGATCAAACCCTTAGGGACATTGATGCATAGAGTTTTGGTTGGGTAGCAGGATGCGCATAGCAGTATCATGTTAATCATAGGTTGCCTTACACACTGGGGTGTTCACTAACCATTGATTTCCTACAATTTTGGCTTAGGTTTGTTTTGACCTGAGACTGTGGCAAAGCTCCCGCAGGGTAGCTAGTATCAAGTCGAATAGGGCCTAAGCTGCAGATCCCTTTGATATTATCACGGATGAATTATTTACTGGGGCAGAGGTAATGGATTTCTTTAATGAGTATACATATTTTCAGGTTAGGAGCCAAATACAACTGCTCATTATTATCGAGATATACAATGGGTGTTCCCCTGCCAAATGCCTGCATTAAGAACATCTTTAAATAAACAGACTATGGTGAAGAAGTACTTGTTACCCCATGTTGATCGCGGCAGAGGTCCTACCCAATCAATTTGAAGGTTTGCATTCCTTTCTATTGCAATGGTGGTCGGAGATTGGGATTTGCTGGTTGAAACTAGCAACACACCAAGCACCCTTTTACATATTCTATCACGTCTTGCTGCATACCAGGCCAATATGCAACATGTTTAAACATTTCATAGGCAGCTTTGGTACTGTGGTGTCCGGTGCATGGTGCATGGAGGCACATGTTAGTATCACCCCCCTTTGGCGAGTAGGTCATCAGCAGTGAATTGGGAAGAGGTAGCAATGTGGGAGGAGGCGGGGAAGGCACGCCAGAGACATGCGGTTGTCGGGTTATGGCCACTACAGATGGGTTGGCAGGGAGGTTGTGGAAAGTCCTGGGCTCTCCGTGCAATGCCCCAGCTTTGGCAAGGGCATCAGTTTGCTCATTGAAGTCTTTGTCCTGTCCTGGTTGGCGTGAGTGCCCTCAGACCTTTTTCCAATAGACAATAATGTCATTGTTTGTTGACAATGGTGTCGCATGCTTGCAAAAGTTCCTAGTGTTTGACAGGCTTGTTGTTAGCTGTTTTTTTTTTAAATCATTCTGTTTCCATCCCAGTAGCTGGCACGTGAAGCTCAGCCAGGCATAGTTTGAATCGATACAGATGAGGAGTTCTTTAATGCCGTGGGATGCAGCCAATTGTAGGGTAATGAGGCTGGCTATTATTTCAGTGTATTGTGATGAATGAGGGCCTAGTTTGAAGTGTTGCAGTGGGCAAGGGTCGTCATCGAGCCAGACGACACCCGCTCCAGTTTTCAGGTTGCCCTGGTGATTATACAAGCAGCCCCATCCTATATGTCCCATCCTTGGAGTGCCATTAACCAGGGAGCTTTGCATGCGTTAGTTTCCACACCATCCCTGATTTGTTGGCTGTTAATGAAGGTGACTAGCTGGTGACATATCTCTATGATGACTTTTTGTGCACCGATGTAGTTTGAAAAGCATTGGATAGCCCATATGGTGCACAGATGAGCTTTTTCAAAGTCTGAGTATTTACATTCTGGGAGAAGCAAAGTTTTGCTGGCATAGGCGATCACTCGCTTACCTTGATGGGAGAATCCAATGCCCAAGTAAAATTATTTTCCTGGGTCCAGATAGGCCAGGCATCGGGCAGAACACAAATGTTGCTTGAGCTCTCTCATAGCTGTGTCCTGTGCTTTTGTCAACAAGAAGAGTTAATTTTTCTTCAGAAAGGCAGTTAGTGGTCGTGCGAGGTCAGTGTAGTTCTCAATGAATTGTCATGTGTAGTTGCACACTCCCAGAAAGCCCCGTAGCTCTGAGATGTTAGTGGTGTTCTGATATTTTGCATTGCGTGTGGTACAACTGGACTGTGAGGCCTTCTTGTCTGACAAGGAGGCCAACACAGTTCACCTTGGTTTTCTACCATTGACCTTTGTGAAGGGCGATATTTGCTCCTGCCACTGTCAGCTGCCTCAGGAGGTGATCAAATTCTACGAGAGCCACGTTAGAGCTCTTCAGCAAAACATCATCCTCAGCCTCTGGCTCTGTCATCAAGGCATGCTTTGTTCAGGAAGATGTTGAATTCTGCCGGCGAGTTGGCATAGCCAAAGGGGCACAGTGAGAAGGTGTATTGTTGGCTGCTGAAGGTGAATGCCAGCTTGTGTTGGTTATCAGAGTGGACCGGTATTGTTCAGAATCCTGACATACAGTGTTGAGAGGATTATCAAGCTTTTAATTTTGGGAAGTTCCAGGTTCAAACGAGTGATAGGCCACTATGACAGGGGTATCTGCTGATTTAGTTTGCGATAGTCGATCCTGGGCCGCCACTTGCCATTGGGCTTTAGGACTGGCCATATCGGGGTAGAGTATGTGCTGTTGCATGGGCGGATGACCCCCTTTTCCAACATTGTGTCAATGAATTCTTGTACTGGCTCATACGATGCTATTGGGATCTTATACTGTCGCACGAATGTGGGTGGCACATTTGTGGGTGGATGCTGGTCAGGCCGCAATCCAGGGTACTTGCACAGAACCTCTTTGAGTCATAGGCAATCCGTTCCTCTGTTGCTGGGTTGCCTGAAGAGTTCTGCGCCATGGCATTCGCTTCTACTAGCAGCTCCATCATGGGCCCTGTTGAGACAGCAAAGACCACAAGGTACTTGTCGTCAGCTAGCTCTGATCGGCAGACACTCTCTGGGTACTGGCAGGACAGAGGTGATGGCTATGATTTCGTGTGGTCTTGTGAACGATACGGTGTCATCATATTAGTCTGCCGTGAGTTCAGCTGGTATGGGGCCTATGATGGGTACTGTCTGCTCAAAGTCATGCAACGTCTGGCTGATGAGAACGTTGAGAACGTTGATGTCTTTGGCCATACAATTGTTGAACAACACGTACACATCATCAGATGGCGCTTCAATGAGAGGCGTGGCCTCCAGGGTTAGTCCTATTTTCAGGCAGGTTCTGGATGGTTGGAAGAAATCTAAGCCATTGTTGAGGATTTGGCCAGGTCACATATTGAGGCGGATGTTGATATTTATGCTGTAAGCAGGTATCGTGGTATGCTGCTCATTGATCATAGTGCATGCGTCTGGCATTGTTTGACCTGAGGGTAGGTTCTAGAGGGAGACTGACATTGTTAGATGGTGTGACGGGGGAGCCCATATGACATAGTTTACCATATCCATACAAGCGTTGGGTCAGACCATGATGTCTGCTCTGACCATGATGTCTGCTTCGACATAGATGTTGTGGGGTAGGTCGGGGACAATGAGGAAATAGTTGCTTAGTTGCCTGTCATTCCATGCGCATGTGATTTTGGAGGTAGCCATGGTGTTTGACCACTGGCTGAGAGGAAAGCGGCTGTGCAAGGAACAGAGTAGTAACGGTTGCTTTTACTTTCCTATAAAAGGGGTTCCTTTCTTCCCAACTCTTTTTTAGTAAGGAAGGATAGAGCTAATGGTGAGTTTGAGAAAGAAGACGACCCTGCATTTCTTGTGGCAGAATGAGTGTGGTACCAGTTTTCTTCTTCCCCTTTTGTTTGCTGATAATGAAGGGTGTTCAAAAAGAAGAGAGGAAGAGGATGAAGGAAACTAAACAACTAATTTAAAAAATCATTGGAAATGGGGACCTTCCCTAATACCAGAATTGGGATTCTGTTTGGCTTTCTTACGAGCGAGAAAACAACAATGCCAGCATTGGTTTGTAAGCTGACAGGGTTTCCACCCATATAGCAATATATAGCCTTGGCTTGGTAGGATCCTGGCACAAAAAGGTGAGGTATAATGAGAGCGAGAGGATTTCGATATTTTGTGAAAGGGTCACGTTTCATTAATATTCGTCAAATGTTTCTAACATTCTCTGCTTTGTGACTTTCAAAGGTACAACCCAGAAGAGCAGCAGTAGTCAGTCAGGAGAGAAAAGGGAAAGAGAAGGAGAGAGTGTGTGTTTTATTGTTTTTTTTTCCCTGTCAGTGACTCTCTCAGACAGCCTGTGGCTATGTCAGCGACTAACTGGCCAGAGAGCAAATGGGCTAAACCTGGTGGCTACCCATCCGTACCCACCAGGTGGTATACCCGAGCCTTCGCCCAGTTTGCACGATTGCTGATGCCTGCTGCGTGCTCACAGTGTAATACTAGGACCGAGATATCGGTTTCACCCCTGGGCTCAATTAGTTAAAACTAAACGAGAGAAGTTAAGACCTAGTAGACAGAAATAAACTTGATTGATTGCAAATGCAACTTGAAATTCCAAATTAGGAATTGTACCTATGCATTAAAATTTTTATGACATCAGCACTAAAACTGGTAGGAGCAATTTATAATTAACTTAATTACTCATCAATTAGGGAGCCCAAATCCTAAGTACCTTAAGGCATTTGGCAGACTTGAACTTAGACCTTGAAATATTCACTAATTGCATAAATCAATCAGGAACTGAATTAAAGCTTACATCCAAATACAACAACAACTATTATCATCCATAAGGGCATTAATTGTCAAAGTGCTAGGAGAGTATGTATTAGGAGGTAAGAGAGAAAAGACCCACTAGTGTGAGTCAAAATTTGAATGAAAAGGGGTTATGTCACTTAAACACTTTCAAACTGTGCATTCACAACCGAAAGATGCTATGTGCTAACCGCTAGCCTTCGATGCTACTAGCATGGATGCTACATGCACATAGGGTACCATGTAAACACGCTAGCCTCAACTAGCTTAACATATGCTAGGCTTTGTTTACATACGATTCAAAATCACGCTGGCTGACTGTGCATGCGCACTGAAAAGTTATTCTGGAAGAGGTTTTTTAGGGTAAACCTATATTTAGGGTTTAGGGTTGTTTCATAGTCATTGCTGTGGTGACGTGCACCGTTTAAACCAGCATGTTTAGCAGCATAGCTGCTTATAGCTGTACAGCCTCAACCCACTTGTTAGAGTGAGGCAAACAAATTAGTTGTTACTACACTTAACACAGCGGATCCCAGCCCTTTATTAGACAGGACATACAAAGACGCAAAACACACGTGGATTTTAACTACACAATTTAGTTGATTAAGTTTAGCACTTCTCCCAAATAACTTATTTGGACATCTCTCTGAGCACCACGTCAAGTTCACTAGTTTCAGCGAATCAAGGGGTATCAAGACTTTAGTTAGCTACTGTCTTGGTTCTATGAATTTTTAAGCCAAACAATGCCGATGTTATTTTCCACCATTATATGCAGGGTTTCAACTCTGAGCCAGAAGTGAAATGAATCTTTAACGATTTGTGTTAATATGTTTAAACTGAAATAAATTTATAGTGTTTACTTTCTATGCTATCTGCCCACTATGAAGCACGGTTGAATGTATCTTAGCAATCCTGTTAATCCCGCGGCTAACGATGATAATACAAAATCGGGTATTTACCAATTATGAGCAAGGTAATGTAAGATCGTTTCAGGTTACTTTGCTGTAACCCTGTTCCCTGAAAAAGCAGGAACAAGATGCTGCAAGAAAACGCTATGGGATCATCTCTTTGTTCAGCCGGTTGTGAAGCATGTGTGTATTAAACACACCAAATTTTGGCTTATATAACCTTGGTCAGGTGACGTCATCTGATGAGGTGCACCTGCAGGTTATAAATAGGAGTGAACTAGAAACAATTGGGCCGTGGATGAAGTTTTGTCCCCTGCACCTGTGACAGAAGATCCCTCCTCATGGAGGGAAGCATCTGTCATTAGCATCTTGCGACGACAACACCGGCCTAGAATGGGACCCAGAGTCAAAACTGGGGTCTGAACCACATAGAAAGGGTATGAAGCCCCTGGCACATAACCCTTATTTGCCTCTGGGTATTGGCCCTTGGATAAAGTCCCCTGGCGCTTAGCCACAACTGAAACAATCTCATGTACAGAAGGCCCAAAGGTATCACCGTGGACGCAGTTGCCCCGAGAGCTAAAACACTGTGAAAGTAATGAACAATCACTTTCTAGCCTAGCCTGATATCCTTTAGGGTATTGAGAATGGATTCGACACACACAGGAGACAGCTGTGCCTGCATTGTGATCAAATTCCATATGACCCCCAAATACGTTGTCCTCTGAGCAGGAAAGAGAATGCCTTTCCTGGCATTGAGTCTCAATCCTAAAGAATGGAGGTGAGCTAGGACGACATCTCAATGTCGAAGTCTTAGCGGCTAGCGCTGAGCCAGGATCAGCCAGTCGTCTATATAATTCAGAATACGGATGCCCTGGAATCATAGAGCCAGAGCTGCATCCATGCATTTTATATATGTGCGGAGTGACAGGGCTAGGCCAATTGGAAGGACCTGATACTGTTAAGCTTCGCCCCCGAAAGCGAACCTCAGGAACTTCCTGTGTTGTGGCAATATTTCTATATGAAAATATGCATACTTCAGGTCGATTGTCAATCCCCTGGTTGGATTTGAGAAACAATCATTTTGGCTGTCAACATTTTGATGTTCAGCCCATGAAGATGTAAAATTGGATGCAACCCCCCCCATCTCTCCTGGAAACCAGGAAGTACTGACTTTAGTAGCATGGGTTTCTGTCTGGGAGGGGAACATGTTCTATGGCCCCTTTTTCCAGCAATGTCTGTAATTGGCGAGTCAGCATATGTGCTTGTTCCGGTTTCATGGAAGTGGAGACCACGCTATTGAAACGCGGAGTACGATGTGCAAATTGAACCATGTAGCCAGAGACATACCAGCCTATCTGAAAGGGGCACAAGTTTTGACATTGAGGCTAGATGTGTGTGTGTGGGGGGGGGGGGGGGGTGTTAGGTATTTGGCATCCTGAAACATGGCAGGGAGGAACCGAGCACCTAATATTTCGCTGGAGACTAGACAACAGCCTCCAGAGGGTGCCAGGGAGGAGTCTTTATCTCTTATTGGAATTTTTACATGCCCCTCCCCGGGGGGAGACACCCCCAGTGGTCCTGGGCACGTCAGCATCAAGACTTCTTTTTGGCAAAGATGATGCTCCTCATGTCCGGTCTTTTTGAGGCGTATTGCGAAGCGTGGCGAGTCCCTCCCCAGTCTCTATGAGGGGGTACCCGGCTTGTCTGTCCATGGCGACCATGGCAGCCATAGAATGGCCGATAGCAAGGGCCGTCTGCTTGGTGGCAAAGAAATAAATCTGTGGCTCCGCAAACAGCATTGTCGATAGGCCCGCCAGTGCTTAGATCTCTCAGCAGATCAGCCTGATATGCCTGCAAAACCACCATGGTGTGCAGGGCAGCACCAGCCTTACCCGCTGCCTGAAAAACATTCCCCACCAACAAAGATGTTAGTCTACACGGCTTGGTGGGGAGTGTAGACTTTTTCAGGGAGGATGAGCTCCCAGGACATTCCCCTGTCTCTTCAATCTGGGGAATCATCATATAACCCCACGCTTTTGCATCAACGACATTCGAATGAATCGATGTTTATAGCAAAAAAAGGAGATGAATAGGATTTATTCCATGAAAGTTAACTCATCATGGAGGTCGCCAAACAATGGCCCCTCCTCCGGCCACCCAACAGAAATCTGTCATCTAACTTTGAGCGCTTTTTTTTGCTCCTGCGGCAAGAGAGGAAGTCTCTTCTGCCCATTCACAAGAAGCGCCGGGGCGCACTTGAGAAGTGGATGCTAAAACTTCCTGGTCCGGGGAGAGCGTGAGAGAAAGTGGGATTTCCATCTCATGCGCGTCTGCCAGATTGGCACGTGAACAGGCTCGCGGTTTCTCTTTAAAGAAGGTGGGCTGCGCGTGAAGCACCTTAAAGGGAGGAACTCACAGTGCTCACACTCTCCCTGGAGCCCAATGAGAGCGTGCTCTTCCCCCAGACACTCAACACAAAAATCGTGGCGATTGCCCTCCGAAAGAGATCTATCACACGGAGGCACGCATCTTAGTAAACTCTGCCATATCGCTAAAGCTAACACTTTTCTTTTTCTTTCGTTTGTATATTTGCTTGCACACATACACACGCAAACACAATGCGGTCCTTGAAGACAAAAAAACCTGATGATGTTTCCGGTTCACTCTTGTTTATAACCTGCAGGTGCACCTCATCAGATGACGTCACCTGACCGAGGTTATACATCGAGTGTAGCTTTTGAAAGGGAACTGGGCAAATGTTTAAACTTTATAAAGATCTGTTGTCTTGGTCATGTATTTTAAAGATGCAAGAATTTTCTACGTTAAATGAAGCTATGCTACTTACTCATACACACACATACGCCTAAGCAGTTCAGAAGGTGAAAGTTAATGGAGTTCTTCTAGTACGGTTTATTAGACCTGAGAAAGTCACAAGAGCAGCATCTTACTGTTTAAACCCTAAACCAGACTCAAAAATCACCAATTAACAGCACTTCGGATAAGAGCCATAATGAAGGCCTTACAGATAATGAGGAGCAGAATACATCTTAACATTAAATGTTTAAAGGATATTATTGCATATTTGGGTGCTTTCAGCATTGCTTTACAATGTAGGGTTTACATAATATAGACGTTTTAATGTGGACAAAATGCCCAATTCATTCTCCACCATTAATATGTAGGGTTTACATAAAGTAGACCAAGAATGACCGCTGCATTCTTTACCTTTATTATTGTCACGGCATGCCAGGTCATGCCGACATCTCAAGTAAGGTCATGATCACCTGCACACTCCTGCTCCATGTTCCATCCCGTTCCTTGCTTTTCACCGCCTCATTCATCTCTCCAAATACACCTGTTCTAAATTCTAGATCATCACAGCTCTCTATTTAACACGCCTTCAGACAACAGCTCTCTGCCAGATTATTGTGTGCTATCCATGCCCAGTATTCTTGTGTTTCAGTCTGCTTTGACCTTCCGGATCTTGACCATGTTTTGTTTCCACGACCACGACTCTGCCTCATGTTAAGGATTTCCTGCCTTCCTGGATTTACTGTTGCCGACATTTGGATTTGTTTTTCGAGTTTTGATTACGGATTTTTCTCGACTCTCCACTACTGATGTCTGCCTGTTCTTAATCCACGAGCTACTTCACGACCAACTCCGCGCTTCCGCATTTCTGCCACGGAGCCCATTCAGAGAAAGAGCAAGTGCTCACTCATCATTTCCACATCCCCGACGTGGAGTCCATTCAGTGAAAGAGCAAGCACTCACTCACCACTTCCACATTCACGGAGCCTATTGATTAAAAGTGCTGCACTCACTCTCTACAAACGCTCGTTCTGCACTCGGATCCTCCACCGCCACCTCCCCTGCTACACGTACAAGACATTTACAGATGAAATAAGAAAGGTTTTCGATCGTTCATTCACAGGACGTCAGGCGGCAGCTCACATACTTGAACTACGCCAGGGATCTCGATCTGTTTCAGACTATGCCATTGATTTCAGCACTCTAGCTCCCTCTTGTGGTTGGGATGATCAGGCACTTTTTGATACCTTCCTGCACGGACTTGCTGATCCAGTTAAGGATGAGTTAGCAGCCCGAGAGCTCCCTTCCAACCTTCAGGAACTCATTGACCTGGCAACGAGTATTGATGCCCGCAAACAAACCCGGCAAAAGGAGCATTGTCAGGTCCTCAATGTACCCGTTTCTAACCTGGCCCCACCTGAGCTCCCCTCAGAACCTATGCAGGTCGACCGCACGCACATCTCTAACAAGGATGATGCTGGAAGGACAACAGTGCTTGCTTCTACTGTGGTCAGGTTGGGCATGTCGTACGAACCTGTCCATTAAAAGGTAGTTCTACGGGTACAGGGGGGCCCTAGACACTATCCATCCCCCGACCTCCGCTCCCGCTTTCAAGTGACCCTGATATATGACAATCGGCCCCACTTCACGCATGCCCTAATAGACTTTGGAGCAGACCAAAATTTAATCACCTACAGCTATGGTTTCTCAACTAAAGATTCCACAAACCCCTCCCATGGGGTCTCCCATGGTTAAGACTACATAAACCTCACATTGACTGGGCAAAGAGAAGAATCCTGGATTGGAGCACTACTTGACACTCCTCATGCCTCCATTCAGCCGCCACCAGAAGAGTCTTACCCACCTCTCTGGAGGAGATCCCGACCTTTCTAAGGTCCCCGCTGAGTATCACGACCTTCGCCAGGTGTTCAGCAAGTCACGTGCCATCTCATTACCTCCTCACTGTCCATAAAACTGTGCCATCGACCTTCTTCAGGCACCACCCCACCTAAAGGGCGACTCTACTCTTTCTCACGTCCCGAGAGAGAAGCCATGGAAAAATACATCTCTAAGTCACTTTCAGCTGGAATCATCCATCCTTCCTCATCCCCCGCAGGGGTGGGCTTTTTCTTTGTGGAAAAAAGGACAAGTCCCTCAGACCCTGCATTGATTACAGAGGTCTTAATGAGATTACAGTCAAGAACCACTACCCGCTTCCCCTCATGTCCACCACATTTGAGCTACTAAAGGATGCCTGCCGATTCTCCAAGTTAGACCTAAGAATCACTTACCACCTGGTCAGGATAAGAGAAGGTGATGAGTGGAAGACCGCATTCAACACCCCCACTGGTCATTATGAGTACCTGGTGGTTTCATTTGGTTTAACCAATGCACCGGCGGTCTTCCAGGTTCTCATTAATGATGTTCTTAAAGACTTTTCAATGTCTTTGTGTTCGCTTACCTTGATGACATCCTGATCTTCTCATGCTTTCTAGAGGAACATAAGCACCACGTGCGTCAGTTCCTTCAGTGTCTACTGGAGACTACTGGTCAACTCTATGTCAAGGCTGAAAAGTGTGAATTTCACCGTGAATCCACCTCCTTTCTGGGGTATGCCATCTCACCATCAGGCATCCAGATGGATGTAGTCAAGGTAAGGGCCGTCACAGATTGGCCAACACCATCGTTGAGGCGCGAACTTCTTGGGCTTTGCCAACTTCTATCGACATTTTATACGTGACTTTAGCATTGTGGCAGCTCCACTTACGTCTCTTACATCCACCAAGGTCCCTTTTCGATGGAACCCTCTGGCTGAGGAGGTATTCAAGGGGCTCAAGCGGCGCTTCACCACAGCACCCATTCTCACCTTCCCTGATACTTCTCTCCAATTCATCGATGCATCTGAGACAGGAGTGAGATCACAGAAGGACAACAAAAATCAAAGAAGGACAACAAAGTTCACCCATGCTAATTCTTTTCTCGTCGGCTGACGCCCCCTGAACGGAACTATGACATCGGGGATCATCGTGAGTTGCTTGCAGTTAAGCTAGCCCTTGAAGAATGGAGACACTGGTTGGAAGGAGCTGAAAGCCCGTTTCTTGTTTGAACTGATCACAAAAACCTAGAATATCTCAAGTCAGCCAAAAGACTCAATTCACGTCAAGCACGCTGCTCACTTTCTTTTCACGGTTCAACTTCACGCTGTCATAGTGCCCAGGATCCAAGAATACTAAGCCTGATGCCACCGCCGCCCTCCCCCTCCCGTGACAATTATGTAGTGTTTTAGCTCTGGGTCAGAGGTATATCGAATCTTTAACAATTTGCGTTAATTTTATTAAATGAATTAAAATTCATATTGTATACTTTACATACTATCCATCCATAGCACAATTTAGTGTATCTTACCAATCCTGTTTATCCCGTGGCCAATAATACAAAATCTGGAATTTATCAATTACAAGCAAGGTAACGTAAGATCTGGGCAAATATTTAGACTTTAGAATACATGATAATAATTTATTTGACTAATCTACCCAACATGAAACTACGCTACATAAACACAAGCATGCATGCACACACGCACACACACACACACACACACAGTTTGGAGGGTGAAAGTTAATGAAGTTCATCTAGTGCTGTTTATTAGATCAAAGAAAGTCACAGGAGCAGAGTTATGGGTTTAATCTTACGGTTTGGTTATGAAACAAGCACCAATTTTTAGCAAGGTATGCAGCTTTGTTTGGATACCTGTGTTATGTTTCATTGTCATCCTGAGATTCCCTTCACCTCCAGCGAAGGGAATCACAGTGTTGCTGATTGGTTGGTGTGCTGTTGTTGAATTGACGTCTTTCGGGAAAGCCCTTCGGTGAGGTGTTGGTTGTCTGGTTACCAATGGTGGCGCTCTGGAACATCTGGAACATCTTCTGAGGGTTTCTTTGTTGCATTTGGAGTTCTGCCACAATGTTTCATTGAGAGTTCTTGAAGAGCGGATGACGCCAGCCAAGGCGGTGTAGCGATCTCAAGGGCAGAAGCCCGAGCTGTTTGGAAGTGTTGTAGGAGTTATTCTTCCAATGATGAGGGTGTGCGCCCTCAAGGGCCGAAGCACAAGCAGCCCTTCTTTCAGAGTGGACAAGCTACTTCTTTCAGATGACCATGACGAGGACACGTACAGATGTGCTCGGACACGTCTGACCTTCATGTTAGTCCATCCCACATGTGATCAGTCCAATCAGATGTGGTTGCGGGTTGTGTGTGTGACTTGGTGGTTCCCTCGCAACTCGGGATGAAGCTTTAAAACTGTCCACTTTGTTTACTGGATCGCCGATTTACACCATGGGTTATGGGTTTACAGGCACAGCAAACTTCCTGTCCCATGCCTGGTTAAGTTTCCTATGGCTTAGTTTTACAAGCTCTCCTTCATGTTCATGGATAAGATAAGGTTATCAGGATGGCGCCATGCTGGTTGAGAGAGGGGTTCTGGAATGTGATCGCTTGTTTGCTCTCTTTGGGGGTCTGGTCATCCCTACAACAATGAAGAAAGAAGGAAAAATGAGGAACAACCATGGAGTTAGAAAGTGATCCTAAACTTTTGATCAGTAGTGTAGATATAGCTTCTAACTGTTGAAGGAGATGATAAACAACTAAACAACTTGCTTCTTATTTTTTGTAAATGTTTGGAATCAGAAACAAAGTTTATTCTCCTTATAACGAATATATCTGTAATATAACAGGATGCATGTGTGCAGTTTATCAGCCTGCTCAAACACTAGGGAGCATAAAGATATTATCTGTGAAAAAAAACATTATTTACTATACACACAGTATATACAGTAAATAATATTTTAGATATACATTATATATACATTATTTACTATATATATATATAGTTAAATAGGGAGAAAGTGACGAATGAAATGCAGAGCAAGTGTGCTCATGCCGGTGAATGAGGTGGCAAAACAGAAGCCGTGGGATGGAATGTGGAGAGGACTTGCAGGTGATCATGGCTTGGTTTGAGCGGAGGGCGTGACATGGCGTACTGTTACAGGTTGTGAAAATGTTATCTGTATATCTGCCTGTCTGTATGTCTAGCCAGATTTTGTCACAGCATCACACAAAACTGGCTGGACAGAATTTAATAAAACTTTGGCAGTAGCTTGGTGTTTGCCTGAAGTTAAATGCACCATAAATGAAATCAAAATGTTGAATAGAATGCTTACAGATGTCTGTGATAGTCAGGTGTAAATGTAAATCGTAAGGCAAAAAGTATATATCGTTGTATAACATGACAAAGCTGGTGTTGTCTTTATGCATTGTCAATAGTGATTGCTGATAACACACTTACCGTATATTACTGTATATTATCATGCTTGTTATTTTTCTCTTTTTTATAAACAGTTGTCACAATGAAAATGATCAGCCACCTGTTTTATAGAGAGCAAATTCAAACAAGTAGGCAAGATGCAGACAGCACATCACTATGTAATGGAAAACACACTCTACGATTCCTGCCCGCATGTGAATCTGGACCACGTCTGGGGTCTGGATTTTGAATGGATCTGTTGTATTTTTAAAGTGGTTGGACACATGATAAGGCTTCATCTGTGACTGCATGCAACCAGCACATGGACTGACCTCAGATGTGAGGAATGTTGCCACTGTTGGTTACTGGGTCTGTGTGTATAAATCAGTGTATGGTGAGCAGAAAAAAGAACACCATGGAAATGTTCACTTGTGTCTTTAGTTAAAGAGGAACTGCTTTGTATGATTGTGTATAGGGTGCAAGAGTGGACATTTACAAACCTAACACCCTTTCTTCATAGTGCACTGTTCCTGTTTGCACTGTTTTACCCTGAATGTCTGTTTACATGGCCATATTTACAGTATGCCATGAATGTGCCTTCTGTGTATGAGATCATCTGTGTCCATATCCCCTCAATCCTGGACATTTACTTTGCACTAGGTGAAAGAGGTGACATTTATTTGTTTATAAGTAAGGTGACATTTATATGTTTATAAGTAAGAAAAATACACAAATGTCAGTACATGTCAGAAGTTCTACAGGGCCCAAAAAACCTGCAGACCCCTAAATAATGAGTGAAGGCCAAGCCACAATTTACACTACTGTGGTGTGAAATTAATTGTGTGAAATTGTCCCTGGGAGGTTTGCTCTCATGTTTTGTTTTGTTATTAATCTTTTATCAAAACTTGTTTGATGTTTATTGCTAAATGATCATATAGTTACAAATGTGCATGTCATACATATTGTTACATATTACATATTGCTAATACTGTCACAAACTAGCCAGACTCATGGGTCTAAATCCACTCTGGAGATCTCCCTTACGCGCTCCACTCTTAATCAGCACACCTGTATCGAATCAAGCAATCAACCCTTGGCTTTATAAGCACACCGAGTGTGTCACTCAGTGCCGCAGTGTCTCGCTCGTGTGCCCCGTATCGTCCTTGCTAAATCTCGTTCGTTGTGTTCTTTCTCGTTACCGACCCCTGCTTACCCTTTCTGGATTACTCTCTCGTCCTCGCCCCTGGTTACCTCGTTCGTTCTGGATTGATCTTTGTGTATGACCCTGACTGTGTTTCGGATTTCGATTTTAGCTATCGCCCCCGGATTTGTTGTGCTCACAGCTGCACCTCCGTTCAGCGGCACTCACCTCGGATCCAAGCCAACTCCTCGGCGTCCCCACACTTCCGCGTTCCCGGCGCAACGCTCACTAGCCTCCGGCCCCCAACAACGGCAGAACAAAGACTCGGACATCCGCGCTCAGTTCACGCAGGGAAACAGCGCCAAGAAAAATAACAAATCGCCGGGACCATCTCCGAGGATATTCGCGCACGCGCTACTTCCGGGTTCACGGAGGATCCCCCGACGTCATCACTACGTGCACTCACTGCACTCCAGGACATTTCCCTGTTGTACCGGTTACACTCACTTACACGCGCACGC